>NCTC01003720.1:0-25137 GCA_002319775.1 Fagopyrum tataricum | reverse complement strand
AAGCCTTGAGTAAGAAGCCCCCTCAAGAGCTATAGCTCGTTTGACGGCTGAGCCGAGTTATAGAGAGATCTCGCCCGACTAGAGGTAGAGATTCAGTTTCTAGATGCTAATCGACATTTAGGTGCTTTGGAGCTTGAGATGGATCCGTTGGGTAAGATCAGACAAACGCAGAACAACTACCCCACCATATCCAGGATCCGGAGAGCAAATCCCGGGTTGATGCACCCAGTTGTGACCGGTACAGATGGAGTGATGAGATGTCAAGGGTGTGTTGATGTTCCTCTAGATGAGGAGATGAGGTAGAGGATACTGCAGGAGACTCATTTTACACCCTACTCGGTACACCCATATACTAGAGAGATGTACCGAGATGTCATACGATTCTATTGGCGGAGTGGTCTGAAACGGATGTGACAAGAATGGTGACACAGAGCATGACCTGTCAGCAGGACAAGATTGAGCACCACCGAACCGGAAGAGAACTTCACTCACTGCCGGTCCCACGACAAAAGTGGGAGTCATATCTATGGACTTGTCACCAAGTTGAAGCCTAACAAGAATTTTAATGTATTTGGATAGGAGTGGATAGACTCACCTAGACTGGCCGTTAATCCCGTCGTGGAAACGTAGCCAATGGGTCGGTCAGCAAAGGAATTCAAGGAACAAATTGTGAGACTACATGGTGAACCTAGAACCAGCGTCTTCAAAAAAAAAAAAGATGGTATATTTAGAAGGTTTAGGAGCAGATATAGGACGACATGGCTCGGGTAGCCTTGATACGAGATCGGGTACTAACAGCTCAAAGCCGTCAACAGTCTTATGCATATAAAAGGCGCAGACCTCTAGAATTCCGAGTCGGTTCATAGGTGTGGCTGAGAGTATCGCCGACCTGAGGTGTCAAGCATGTTGACAATAAGATATTGGAGCGGGTCGGAGTTGTCGCTTACCAGTTAGCCCTCCCACCTGCCTTATAGAGTGTGCATCCGGTATTCCACAGTTCCCAGCTCAGGGAATACATACCGGATCCGCGACATGTGGTCAACCATGAGGATTTGATGGTTGAACCCGATCATACCTTTTCAAAGTATCCGGTAGATTTTTTTTAGAGAGGAGTTTTAGACGAATACGGTCGAAAGTGATTCCTATGCTTAAGATTCAGTGGTCCCGACGGGAAATAAACGAGGTTACCTGGGAGACAGAGGATAGCATTAGGAGCTCGTACCCGGAGCACTATACCGAGCTAGTGTCGACTTTCGTTTCGAGGACTTAGGTCGAGACCATTTACGTGTTATTTGTTTATTGTGTTTACCACATTTGGACTTGAGTGATTTTATATTTATTGATGATTGCCCTCGGGATGCGTGTGATACCGGTCCGACCGAGTTTAAAAATAAATAAAATAAAATAAAATAATTAAAAAAAAAGAAAAAAAGGGCTTCTTAGAATAATAATATTTATGAACCGGAAGTCCGAATCTAGGATTTACCATACGTCACCCTATGTTTCGGGGCGAAACTTATTTTAAGGGTGAACAGATGTAATAACAGGAAAATTTTAATAAATTTCTAGGTTATTTTAATAATTTTTATAAATTAATTATTTTATTTGTGCCGGAAATCCGATTCGACAACGAAGCAATAAGTATAAAGTTTTAAAACCGATCAAATAACAAATGAACTAAACCAAACCCTTCATTTACCTGGGAACCAAACCGGCCGGATGGACCGGCCCTCTCCCTCTTTGCTCTCCCTTAAGCCTAGTTAGACGGCCCACATCTATTCTCCCTCACCAGTCTTGTTCCTGGCCCACCTCCCTATCTGTGCTTGCAGCCCGTTACACACATCCCATTGTGGAAGCGGGCAAACCAACCTGTCGTCATCGTTCTCCTCACAGCGAAGGAGTTTCAACCGGCGGTCAAGCCATTAATGGCGGTAATGAAGGAAGACGGCCGTTACAGTTTTTAGCCAAACCGTTAATGTTTTCTCTGCCACGCCCTTACCGATCTCGAGTTCTACCTCCCTCCTAACCGAAACTACTGCGACCGACCACCCACGTTGCCTCCCACTCTCGCACACCGCTGCCCTACCCTTGCCGATGGCCATCAAATCCCAAACACCGAGTGCCTTATCAAGTCAGCTTCCCTCTACGAACCATCGTCTCCACTACCCACACCCCGCCTCCTCGAACCACAAAGCCTCTTATCCACGTCCGCCTCTCGCCCTTTTCTCCACGCTATGGAGCCACCAAAACCGTTGCGTGCCGGAGCATCGTTACCAATTGCCCCACCTCTCACCTTTCTCGGTACCTCACTAACACCCTCGGCTTGTCATCCAAGACCGCCAGCCGCCCTCATCTCTACGGTCCTCACGCTGCAGGGAGACCGAACCACGTAGTTGTCCCAACGCATGTATATGCTGTTCTGTTTAATGCTTGAATGAAAACAGGGGATGAACGATGACGATGGAATCAATGATGCGTTGGTTGTAGATTTCGAACCAAGGACGTGGAGAAGATCTTGATTGGTTGAGCGTATGTGTTGTCCCCGGACCCGATCTTCCGACCGTGTAACATGAGCTTGAACCGTTACTTGCTACCGAACCACTCCGGTTAGATACAAATCTAAATTTGTCGTAAAGTAATTCTATTAGAATTTAAGGTGAAATTATAAAAAAATGGTTTGGTTATCGCATGGTAATATAATAGTATCTTGTTTTTGTTGAGAGATATGTTGGAGTAGTTATTGTTGTGGATTTAGGTAGGAAACGGAACCGGAAACCTAACAGAGTTGAGAAAATATAGTATTAGTCGGGAATAGAATAAGAATTTTGGAACGGTTGTTAACACTAGACGAATGACACTTTATGAATTAAGTATCTTTTAGTGGAATGACTATGTTATAGATAAGAGAACGGGAATGGAAAAGTAGGTTCCTAAATTAAAGTGATTGAAGAATGTCAGGGTATTGATTATAGACATCATACCTTGACTATGATGAACGATAAGTCGAGTAGCATTATGAGTGTGATGGTTCTGGAAAAAAATGATAAATTGTTGATTAGGATAAACGGATCTTTGGCTGGCAAGATCGCGAGAGTTAGAGACCGGTACCGATAATGTGAGTTCGTAGGACTCACTTAGCTACCTTTTCAATATTGAGTGTGCACTAGGGTAGTGTGTGTGTTATTCTTGTGAAATAATACCGAGTGTGCACTAGGGTACTGATAAGGTGAGTTCTTAGGACTCACTTAGCTACCTTTTTAATTAAAATGTGATAACATGATATAAAACCAAGAATAGTATTTATACATTATAAATAAATTATGACCTAGGCTGAAGGGAATGTGCTAAACAAGAATAACACGCACTACCCTAGTGCACACTCTGTATTAAAAAGGTAGCTAAGTGAGTCCTTAGAACTCACCTTATCAGTACTGGTCTCAATGTCTCGTGATCTTGCCAGTCAGAGATCCGATTATCTTGTTCCACATTTATCCATCCTCAGAACGAGTTCAAGCCTCAATACCATTCGACTTATCATTCTAATCAATCAGGGTATGATATCTAGTATCGATACCCTAACGTTTTCTACATCTTAGGTTTACGGACCTAGACGTCCCTCCAATTTCTCATACGACATCTATCATTATCCGGCATCAAAGTTTTATCTCATTCTATTCCGATGTCATAACCAACATCTTGAGTCGTACCTAATGCTCCAAAAATTATTCCTCAAAATCATTCCATTAATTCACTTTTCTAGCAACATAATCCAATCATTTAAATAATTAAAAAATAATTATATAATCATATAATTAATTATTTATCAACCGGAAAATAATTTAGCGGGATTAACTTAATGAGGTGAGCGGTTTGGCTCTAAAAAATCACTTTCTCCAATCTGTTAAATCCAACAATTCCGGTTCCAATAAAAAATTCCGCAATTAACCGTTATTTCATTAAAAATCTCACTATCTTGGACATACATTATTATTTTCTCATTATCACACCACTTCTCCGTTCGGCATGTTTACTCAGGTTCCAATACTATACTTCTCAATCTTACTAAATAAGACTAATTATCATACAATATTTAATTAAATAAATATATTATACCATGATTAAATATTAACGGAAATTAAATTAACGGGATAAAAATGGGTTCGGGTCTAACCGGGAGTGGATTTTGTTCCAAGTGAGTAACCGGATTCAAGGTGCTGAAGGTTGAGACGGATGATCCTTAGTTCGATCCTTGATGTCCACATTGAGCTTGATTAAACGTAGCAGGAGATCTGGGGTTCGAATCACCGTAGGAGCAACATGGCAGAAGGGACTTTGAGTCTTGTACCCAGAGATCTACTGCTCAAAACTTCCCTGTTGCATTATAACCTCTCTCATTCTCCCTCAATTGTAATCACGACTTACACGTAAACATCATGGGACGACATTCCCGTCACTGCTCATCATCGTTTTCTACGGCACCCTCTTCTCTGTAAAGTTGATGCACTACCAGACCGTGATGGTTCCCTAAAGCATGCGACGACGTCCGAGATGGGGTCCTAGGGAAGGAGAAGGGTGGCGACAGAGGCTGTGCAGAGGTGATATAATCTCGGTCCACGATTCCCATCGAGAAGGAAGGTGGTGTGGTCAATAGGCTAGCGGCAGGAGGTGTCAGCGTCGAAGCAGCGGGGGAGGAAAGAGTGGCTCACCGCAAGATACGCCGGCATCGCAACAGAGGTGAGGCGACGGAAGATGGCAGAGGGTGAGCGGTGGGGCGAAAGAGATCGGAAGGGAGGCGGTGCGTCAGGGCATCTTCGCCGGAGAAAGGGAGAAGAGTATCGAGCACTGTGAAGCTATGGTGTGGGGCAGAGGGAAAACAATAAGGTGTACGAGAGGGGAAGGTTGTCGGAGGAGGGAATACGGGGCGGAGAGGTCGAGCTGAGAAGGCAAAGGCACGACATGTTGCGGAGGCTCGCCGGTGTAAGACCATCACCGTAAGGCCTGCGGTGGAGGGAAGAAGAGAAGGTATCAGAGGACTTCCGGCATGGAGAGAGCCCAGGCGAGGAGAAGGGCATGTGAGTCGTCTGCCCCTTCAATGGATGCTTGCAACGGCCGGTCTCGTGTCATTATGGTAGCCTTTTCTCATTGATGAAGGGAGGAAGACGAAGAGGAGAAGCGGGTCGGCCATCCGTGTTGGCGTGCTTGCGTGGCCCGGTGTTGGGCTATCTTCTTCTGGGCCAGTACGAAGAGATGTAGCAGGGGTGGTAGTGGGCCATGAAGTAAAGCTGAGAAAAAAGGCTATGCGGGCCTCTTGGGCCGGTTCTGGCCTTCTAATCCAGGAAGGCTTGGTTTGTTCAAATCATTTAACCAAGGCCCGGATTATTTAATTAATTAAGAGACTTGGTTTGGTTTGGAAATAATTGATCGATCGATTTTAAATTTGTTTAGCTTATCTCATTGTTTCCGATTTATTTTTCCGGATTGAATAAATTTGCTAACTAACCAAATAAATTTAGCTAAAAAATAAAATAACCCGGAAAAAATAAGTTTTGTCCCGAAACTTAAGGTGATGTACGGTAAATCTGAGTTTCGGACTCCCGGTTCATGATTACTGTTATTCTTAGGAAAACTTTTCTCCTTTCTTTCAACCCGGACTAACCGGTATCACACACGTCCCAAGACAATCATTAATATATACATATATAACACTCAAGTAAAAATGCGAAATATATTATAACACATAACCCTAACACGTAAGCGGTTCAAATTAACTCATCAACCTAAAGTCGCCAATAACTCGGCCTGCTGCTCCGGGTATGAGCTCCTAATATTATTCATTATCCTCAAGTGAACACATCGATTCCCCGCCGGGGAACACTGAATCTTTAGCATCGATATTTCCTTCGATCGTAGTCGCCTAATACTCCTCTCCAATATAGTTACCGGGTGCTCGATAAAGTATAGTCCATTTCATCGGTCAAGTCCTCATGGTTGACCACCTATCGCGGTCTAGTATAAACTCTCCAAGCTGCGATACAAGGAATCTGGGTGTGTACCTCTAAGGTGGTGAGAGGCTAACCGGTATGCCACCTCTTTGACTCACTCTAATACATCAATGTCTATTTGCCTGACACCTCAAGTTGGCGATACTCTCAACCATACTTATGAACCGACTCGGAACTCTAGAGGTCTGCGCCTCTTATACGCATAAGTCTTTTGGCGACTCTAAACTGCTAGCATACGCTCTCGTATCAAAGTTACCCGAAACATGTCGTCCGGTATCTGCTCCTCAAAATCTCAAATTGAACCGTCCATCTTTGTCAAAGACGCTAATCCTAGACTTGCCATGTAGTCCCATTATCCTTTCCAGTGAACTCCTTTGTTAAACGACTCACCTCCCCCGTTTCCTTGGGGATTTAAAAGGCCGGTGTTGGTGAGTCTATCCACCACGATCCGATTACTGTCAAATCTCCTGCTAGATCTCAGCCATGTGACAACGTCCTTAACTATGTCTTCTCACTTTCATTGCGGAACTTGCAGTGTTTAGAACTCTTCTTCGGTCGGTGTGCTTAACCTTGACCTGCCGAGAGATCGCACATTGTGCCACAAATCTGGTCACCTCCGCTTTAGACCACTCCGCCAATGGAAACATCTGAAGTCTCTATAGACTTCTCTGGTACCTGCTGTACCGAGTAGGGCGTAGAAGAAGTCTCTTGCAGTATCCTCTATCTCGACTTCCTCATCTAGAGGAACATCAACACGCCCTTGGTGTCCCATCACTCCATCTGTACCTATCACAATTGTGGTGCACCACTCCGGGATTTCCTCTCCCGGATTCTGGATATGGTAGGTAGCTGTCATGTTTCTATCAGATCTCATTCAACGGATCCGACACATGCTCTAAAGCACTCAAGTATCAGTCGGTTTGAGAACTTTATCTCTACCTCTAACCCTTCTAGATTCCTTTGTAGCTCAGACTGAGTTGTCAATCGGTTGTAACCTTTTCCTGAAACGTCTTCTTACTCAATGCATTGGCGGTTACCTTCATCCTTCTCTGATGGTACCGGACTTCTAGGTCCTAATTCTTGATCAGCTCAAGCCATCTACTCTTCTGGTTATTCAACTCCTGCTGAGTGAATATATACCTTAGACCCTTATGGTATGTGAAGATCTGACAAGTAGTCCCGACAAGTAGTGACACCAAATCTTAAGGGCGTGCAACACTACTACTAACTCCAGGTCGTGAGTGGGGTAGTTCTCCTCGTACGTCTTCAGCTGGCGAGACGCCTATGCTACAACATTACCCCTCTGCATCAATAGGTACCCCAATCATAGCTTGGATGCATCGTTGTACACAATAAAGTCCTCTACGCCCTCTGGTTGGGCTAAGATCGGAGCGGAAGTCAACATCCTCTTCAACACCTCAAAACTCCTCTAGCATGGCTCATGTCACACAAAGCGGGTGGTCTTCCTTAGTAGACCGGTGAGTGGTCGGGAAATGACTGAGAACCCTTCCACAAACCGTCTATTATACCCAGCTAGCCCTAGAAAACTGCGCAGCTCCTTAACATTCCTAGGAGGTTGTCATAACGAAACGGACTCAATCTTGGCCTGGTCAACCTTGATCCCCTCGGTCGTAACCACATGACCCATAAATGCTACCTCTGACATCCAGAACTCATACTTGGACAACTTAACATGGAGCTGGTTATCCCGTAGTACTTGCAATATTGTCCTTAAGTGTCCTACATGTTCATCTATGTTCCGAAAGTACACCCATATATCATCAATCAAGATTATTACAAACTGATGCAGGTAGTCGATGAATATTCCATTTATCACTTCCATGAACTCGATCGGCGTGTTGGTGAACCCGAATGACATCCCCACAAACTCACAATGACCGTATATGGTCCGGAAAGCTGTCTTAGGGATATCCTGATCTCTCACCCTCAACTGGTAATTTCCTGACCTCAAGTCAATCCTGGAGAAGACTAGGGCCCCTTGCTACTAGTCTAGCATGTCGTCGGTACGGGGTAACGGATACTTGGTCTGGTCGTTACCCGGTTCAACTCTTTGTAATCTATGCAAAGTCTCCTGAATCCATCCTTCTTACTCACAAATAATACTGGGGCACCCCAAGGAGAGACACTAGGTTGGATGAATCCTTTCTCTTCCCACTCCTCTAACTACTTCTTCAACTATGCCATCTCAATAGATGTCATCCGGTAAGGAACCTTCGAGATAGGTCTCGGGCCAGGCTCCAACTCAATACTGAAATCTACACTCGACTATGGAGGTAAGCCAAAAAGTCATCATGGAACACCTCCGTGCCCTCACTATTGGTACGTCCTCTAGCCTTGGACCCTTTTCTTTAGCTCTTCAAGTTCTCTTGATCTAGTCCAAATCACACAAGGTAGTTAGTCTTACTCCGCAGACAAGAACGCGGTCAATTCTCTTTCCTTCTCTAGCTGGTCTTCATGGGTATCGGATTGGTTTCTCGACTCATACTTCAATGTCGCTCTTAACTCACCCGTGATGCTGTCGCTCATATATTCTTTGTTCCTTTCACTGATTGATGTCTTTTCACCCTCTCATTTATTGGGTTAACATTACATCTTTCGGCCTAACCATGTTCCAAGTCTCATTGCAAGTCTTCTCACTCCGTGTGATATCTCACCTTCTGACTTAATTAATTATTGTTTTAATTGTTGCCGGGTAAACCCCGAGCACATTATTGTCCTTTGGTTGGGGCGTCTTTGCATGTGTATGTTCACTATTCTTTGGTTTCTTTCTGCATGGTATTATTCCCCATGATCGACCCGGTCTACGGGTTGTCTTATCGGTCTCCCCCTTGCTTTTTCCTGGTGGCATTGCATCTCAGGTCGTTTGTATTCTTAACTTATCATTTCAATATCAGTAGTGGCTATCAAGCGTCAACACTACTCTTCGGGCATCTTTACTCTTTAATTGTTCATTTACCGGTATTTGGGTCTTCTTCTCTCTTGTCCACTTGTCTCCGTGGGATTTCCCACTTGATCTCCAAGGATTCATCTACGGTTGATGTATAGGCGTGACCAAACCATTCAATACTCTTAGAGAGTTCTATACCAAGAATGATTCTCTATTCTTTTTATTCTCTTTTTCTCATTTATCTCGAGTCTTTCATGGATCAACTGTATTCCTCAATCATTACCCTCTGTTTAATCAGTCGTCGCTTACTATTGGTGGCATCTTGCCCGCTTCACATGTACTGATGTTCTATCCTTGTGGCTTCTGTATCATCATTCTTTTCTGTCAGTTCCTTTACTGTATCTAGTTATGATACTTTACCATTCATCGGGAAGCACATCACTGTCTGTAAGAGCCTTAGTCTTTAGGTGCTCAGCTAGGACCTAGCCACCCCTGCGGGTCTAGTGGGCCGCCCCTACGTGGGTCCTGTGTTCCACCCCTGCGGGTCTAGTGGGCCGCCCCTACGTGGGTCCTGTGTTCCACCCCTGCGGCTCAAGGAGTCCGCCCCAGCGGTTTCCTGTGGCTGCAGCCGGCATTGCTGAATCTTGACCGTGCTTTACTCTTCTCCTCCCCTATAACTACCTCCTTTGCTTCAGATGAAGGGTTTCCTTCATTCTCCAGCTGCCTCACGTTCTTCTTCTCTCCTTTCTTCTCCTTTCATCTTCCTCTTGTTTCTCCTTGGGTTACAAGAGAGTTGTTGTGTGGTTTTGTTGTTGATGATGATGTTGAGTGTTGATGCTGTGCTGTGAGAGCCAACTGAGGTGTTGGTGCTGATCTCTCCCTCTGTATAGGTTGCTCTTGTGGTAAGCTCTTCCTCTTTCTTCTTTCTTTCTTTCTTTCTTTCTTTCTTTCGTCCTTCCTTCTTTTTTCCCTTTCCTTTTCTTTTAGCTTAGGATTCCACAAGTTAAATCTTGTGTTGGATCTCCTAGGCATTTATTGATGTCTTTATGTATATATATGTATGTGTATAGTTGCTAGATGATGAAGAAGTGAAGATAATTGAGTGAAGATAATTGAGTGAAGAATCGAAGAGAAGGCGGGAATCACCTTCTACACTGCAAACCGCCCCTACACCACTTGTGAACCGCCCCTGCGCCACCAGTGTCACCGCCCCTGTGTGGGAGTGCCACCGCTCCTGCGCCTCCTAGTGCTTCGCCCCTGCGTCCTTCCTGTCACGCAGGTGCGTCTTGTGCAGGACCTACCTAGAGCGGTATGGATCCTTTCCTTTCCTAGTATGAGTGGGTTAGTTGCATGCTAGGTTGTGTATGAGGATAGGATGATGTTGATTATGATATCGATATGTGCCGGTTATGGCTTTGAGGTTTAGTAGGTTGTTGAGGTTTATAGGTTGGATATGATCCTTATGGATCCCTTGGGTCTAGGTGTGACCCCTTTGATTGGTAGGAGATTTGATATCTCTTTATGCCTTGTTATTATGTTGTGCTGTTCTCCGGATTGGAGTTGATCGTGGTTGAAGATATCTTGAGGTTGAGGTAAGTCCGTAGGACATATTTAGCTACCATCCTTATATTGGATGTTTGCATGAGTGGTGGTTGTTATATTCTTGATAGCATGCGATGTGGATTATTACCAACCTATGGTTTATTTGACCGCCCATTGTAGTGGCCGTGATATCCTTTCCCTTTCATCCCGCCGTGGAGTCTTAGTCTTTGGAGCTAGTTTGTCCTTAGCCGCCCCCACGGGTTTAGGGAGCCGCCCCTGCGGCTCGTGTAGTTTCCGCCCTTGCGTCACAAGGAACCGCCCCTACGGTTTCCTGCGGCTGCATCCTGTTTTGTTGACCCTTTGACCGTGCTGTACTCTCTTCCTTCCTTCTTTCTAAAGTCTTGGCCTTGGCTTCTGATCAAGGGTTTCTCACTTCCTCTCTAGCTTCTCACGTCCTTCTTGCTTCTCCCTAATCTCTCCTTGATCTTGCTCTTGTTCTTCTTTGAGTTTGAAAGAGTTTGTGTGTGGTGGTTGATGATGTGTGGTGTGTTGCTGAGCTTGGGAGCCAGCTGAGAGTGTGGTTTGTTTCTTCCTTGTTGCCTAGGCCACAACTGTGGTGAGTTATCTTCTTCTTCTCTTCTTTCTTCCTTGATTCCTCTTCCTTAGCTTAGGATTAGATGTATTGAATGTATATTGATGCTAGAATGTGTATGTATATGTATGTGTTTGGATATGGAATGGAATAGATGTGATTTGATCACGTGAAGAGTGGAAGGGAACTCGGGAGGCTACGTTCTGCACTGTCGCCGCCCCCGCGCCTGGAAGCCGCCGCCCCTGCGGGAGCCTTGTCACCGCACCCGCGCCCGGAAGCTACCGCCCCAACGGCCACGGTCCCAGCGCCTGCGCCCGTGCCCGCGCTTGCCTGCGGTCACTGTCACCACGCCTGCGGCCGAGCATCGCCGCGCCTGCGGCCGAGCGTCGCCGCGCCTGCGGTTTGCCTTGTTCCGCCCCTGCGTCTTTCCGTTCCGCTGGTGCGTCTTGTACAGGATCTACTTAGAGTAGTAGAATCCTTTCCTTTCCTAGTATGAGCGGGTTAGTAGCATGCTAGGTACGTGTATGAGGATAGAATGATGATGAGTATGATATAGATATATGCCGGTTATGGCTTTGAGGTTAATGAGTTAAGATACGATCCTTATGGATCCCTTGGGTCTAGGTGTGACCCCTTTGATGGATAGGAGTTTGATATCTTGTTATGCCTTGTTATTAGGCAGTGTTGTTCTCCAGAGTTGGAGCTGATCGGATTTGAGACTACTTCGAGTTTGAGGTAAGTCCATAGGACTTACTTAGCTGCCATCCTTATATTGGATGTATTCATGAGTGGTGTGTGTTATGTGCTTGATAGCATGCGATGTCGTTTATTACCGGCCTATGTTTTAGTGATCGCCCATTGTAGGGCCGTGATAACCTTTCCCTTTTCATCCCGTTGGGAGTCTGGGAGTTTCTATGTAGTTAGGCCAAATCTGGTATACGGGATGGCCACTCCCCACTTCTTTATGGTATACGAGAGAGTGTTCCGGATCTACTCCAGCTGGCTGTGAGCGACCAGAGGCGAGGATGATATATTCCTCTTGTCACATATGTACATATACATATATTTATACGATTTGAGTGTTACACGTTATATCTGATGCCTGCATTGAGCGTTTGAGTTTAGATACGATTGAGGGGATACCCTTTAGTATAGCATGAATAACTCATTTCTGTAGGGACTCGTGTGTTACTGGTTGACTTCTTTGTCATGCCGTTAGAGCATGAATAACTCATTCTAGGTATGGATTGGATGGATAGACATCAGGCAATATTAGATGTAGATAGGAGGACTGTCACCCTCTCTACCGAGTTAGGTCAGATTGAGGTGTTCCGAGGTTGGGATCTTCGAAAGTCAGGCATGGTTATCAACGTGATACGGGCAGCTAGATTGATTGCATAGGGTTGTGAGGCCTTCTGATATTATGTCATGAAGGAGGGGGAGAGTCCTGCATTAGAGGATATCCTAGTGGTCTGTGGGTTTACAGATGTATTTGCTGAGCCGTCCAGTTTGCCGCCTCGGAGAAGTGTGGACTTCGGTATTGAGTTAGAGCTTGGTACGAGACTGATCTCGAAGGCCCCATACCGGATGGCGCCTGTCGAGATGTTGGAGCTGAAGAAGCAACTCGAGGAGTTGGCTGAAAAGGGTTTCATTCTCCCTAGCGTATCCCCATGGGGAGCACCTGTCCTCTTCGTACAAAAGAAGGACGGATCGCTGAGATTGTGTATAGATTACAAGGAGCTGAACAAGGTGACCATCAAGAACAAGTATCCATTGCCTCGTATTGATGACTTGTTAGATCAACATCAGGGAGCGACTGTATTCTCTAGGATTGACCTACGCTCAGGGTATCACCAACTGAGGGTGAGAGAGCAGGATGTGCATAGGACAACATTCCGGACCAGATATGGACATTACGAGTTTGTAGTGATGCCATTTGGGCTTACGAATGCCCCAACAATCTTCATGGAGTTGATGAACAGTATATTCATCAACTTCTTGAATCAGTTTGTGATAGTCTTTATAGATGATATTTTGGGTATTCTCGCAGCAGAGAGGAGCATGCAGGACAACTGAGGACCGTATTGCAGGTTTTATGGGATAGAGAACTTTATGCTAAGTTCTCTAAGTGCGAGTTCTTGATGCTAGAGGTAGCATTCCTAGGTCATGTTGTTTCAGCTGAGGGGATCAAGGTGGATCCGGCAAAGATCGAGGCAGTAGCAGCTTGGACGACACCGACGAACGTCAAGGAAGTACGTAGCTTTCTTGGCCTAGCCGGTTATTACCGACGCTTTGTGGAGGTATTTTCTGTGATTGCCCGTCCACTGACGAGTCTGCTGAGGAAGACTACCAGATTTGTATGGTTTGAGTAGTGTTTGTAGGGTTTTGAGGAGCTGAAGAGACGTATGACTTCCGCTCCTATTTTGGCACAGCCAGAGGGTACAGAGGATTTTGTGGTTTACAGTGATGCATCGAAGTTAGGATTGGGATGTGTTGATGCAAAGAGGCAGGGTGATTGCATATGCGTCTAGACGGTTGAAGACGTATGAGCAGAACTACCCGACTCATGACCTGGAGTTGGAAGCGGTAGTTCATGCTTTGAAGATCTAGAGACATTACCTTTATGGTGCCACATGACAGATCATCACAGACCATAAGAGTCTAAAGTATATTTTCACGCAGCGGGTATTGAATAACCGCCAGCGTAGGTGGCTTGAGCTGATCAAGGATTTTGATCTGGAGATTTTGTATCACCCAGGGAAGGCGAACGTTGTCGCCGACGCAGTGAGCAGGAAGACGCGTCGAGAGCAGGCGATTGCGAGGTTGACAATTCAGCATCAGTTGTAGAGAGAACTGATTTGGCTGGAGTTGGACGTCCAGTTTCCTCATGAGGACGCCCAGCTGAGTACTTTAGAGGTTCTTCCTGATATGTTGAGTAAGCTCCAACAGAAGCAGGAGACCTGCCCGACCTTGATGAGGATCCGAGAGAGGATGTCCAGGGATGAGGCACCACAGTTCCTTATAGGAGCAGATGGAGTGATGAGACGCCGCGGTCGCGTCTGTTTACCCGCTAATGCGGAGTTGCGCTAGAGGATATTACAAGAGGCTCACTGTACACCTTACTCCGTGCACCCAGGTGCGAGTAAGATGTATCAAGATGTGAGACGTTCGTTTTGGTGGGAGGGCCGAAGCCCGATGTGGCAGGATTTGTGGCACAGTGTGCGACCTGTCAGCGGGTAAAGATCGAGCATTGCAGACCTGGAGGTGAGCTCCACCTACTGCTTGTTCCACAGAGGAAGTGGGAGGACGTCACCATGGACTTTGTTTGGGCTGAGACTAAGCAGGAGCTTTGATGCCATCTGGGTTATAGTGGACAGACTAACGAAGACGGCACGTTTCATTCCTATTCGGGAAACGTGGCCGGTGAGCAGATTAGCTGAGTAGTACACTAGAAGGATAGTGAGACTCCATGGTGTACCGAGGACGATCGTCTCAAACAGAGATTGACGATTTACCTCGAGGTTCTGGCAGCAGATTCAGACTGCCCTGAGGACGAGTTTACACTTTACTACTGCTATTCATCCTCAGACAGATGGTCAGTCAGAGAGGACCATTCAGACACTGGAGGATATGCTGCGAGCTTGTGTGTTGGACTGGGGACAAGTGTGGACAAATCATCTGCCACTAGTTGAGTTCTCGTACAACAACAGCTGGCATGCATCAATTGGGATGGCCCCATATGAGGCATTGTATAGACAGAGATGCGTACTCCGTTATGCTGGGATGAGCCGAGCAGTGTTAGTGAGTTGACACCTGATTAGATTCAGGATGATGTGGCTCGTGAGGCACTGATTAGAGAGAGGATGTTGACTGCACAGAGCCGTCAGAAGTCTTATGCAGATAGAAGACGTAGACCCCTAGAGTTCAGAGTAGGAGCCCATGTGTGGCTGAGAGTGTCTCCGACACTAGGTGTTAGACGTTTTGACATTAAGGGGAAGTTGAGCCCCAGATATGTCGGACCGTTCGAGATTTTGGACCGGGTTGGGAGTGCAACATATAGATTAGCTTTGCCTCCGAGATTAGAGGGTGTTCACCCTGCGTTTCACGTGTCTCAGCTGAGGGAGTATATACCAGATCCGAGACATATTGTGAGTTATGATGATTTGGTGGTTGAGCCGGACCACACTTTTGTTGAGCACCCGATTGCAGTCCTAGAACGAAGTATGAGACCCCTGCGTTCGAAGGATATTCCTATGTTGAGGATACAATGGTCGAGACGAGGACCTGATGAGGCTACCTAGGAGACTGAGGATAGTATCTAGAGACACTATCCAGAGTTCTATGCCGAGATAGATGTACCAGTAGGATCGAGGAGTAGATTTTAGTACTATCTTGGTGAGTGTTATGCTTATGTGCTTATATGATATGATGAATTTATTTTCGTACTAGCTATGATGTGATGTGTGATCTTATTAGATCTTGTTGTGCTAGTGCGATTGATTATAGCTGGAGATGATTCTTTCCTCCATGCTATTGTGATGCGTTTAGATTTAGCTGGAGATGTTTTTCCTCCTTGCCCTTCTGTTATGAGTATGATACGGCTAGAGATGTTCTTCCTCTATGCCCTTGTGATGTGATGATAATGGTTTGGCTAAAGACGTTTTTCCTCTATGCCCTAGATAGTATAGTGATCTTATGGCTGGAGATGATGAGTTCCTCCTTGCCTGTTCTTGAGGTTATAGAGGGATATAGGTTGATACCACCGTGCGGAGAATATGATGCCTCCGATAGAGAGAGTTATACCTCGGCTTCGGAGTCCGAGTGGTTTCAGGACTTTACAAGTTTCGGGATGAAACTTGTTTTTAGGGGGGTGAGATGTAAGAGCCTTAGTCTTTGGAGCCAGCTTGGCCTTAGCCGCCCCCGCGGGTTTAGGGAGCCGCCCCTGCGGCTCGTGTAGTTTCCGCCCCTGCGGCTTAGGGAACCGCCCCTACGGTTTCTTGCGGCTGCAGCCGGTTTTGTTGACCCTTTGACCGTTCTTTAATATCTTCCTTCCTTCTTTCTTAAGTCTTGGCCTTGGCTTTCAATCAAGGGTTTCTCACTTCCTCTCCAGCTTCTCTCGTCCTTCTTGCTTCTCCCTCTTCTCTCCTTGATTTTGCTCTTGTTCTTCTTTGAGTTTGAAAGAGTTTGTTTGTGGTTTGTGGTGGTTGATGATGTGTGGTGTGTTGCTGAGCTTGGGAGCTAACTGAGAGTGTGGTTTGTTTCTTCCTTGCTGCCTAGGCCACAGCTGTGGTAAGTTATCTTCTTCTTCTCTTCTTTCTTCATTGATTCTTCTTTCTTAGCTTAGGATTAGATGTATTGAATGTATGTATGTGTTTTGATATGGAATGGAGAAGACGTGATTTGATCACGTGAAGAGTGGAAGAGAACTCGGGGGGCTACGTTCTGCACTATTGCCGCCCCCGCGCTTGGAAGTCGCCGCCCCTGCGGGAGCCTTGTCATCGCACCTGCGCTGAAAGCTGCCGCCCCCGCGGCCACGGTCCCAGCGCTTGCGCCCGTGCTTGCTCTTGCCTGTGGCCACTACCACCGCACCTGCGGCCGAGCGTCGACGCGCCTGCGGTTTTCCTTGTTCCGCCCCCGCGTCTTTTCGTTCCGTAGGTGCGTCTTGTACAGGATCTACATAGAGTAGTAGAATCCTTTCCTTTCCTAGTATGATCCGGTTAGTAGCATGCTAGGTACGTGTATGAGGATAGAATGATGATGAGTATGATATAGATATATGCCGGTTATGGCTTTGAGGTTTATGAGTTAGGATACGATCCTTATGGATCCCTTGGGTCTAGGTGTGACCCCTTTGATGGATAGGAGTTTGATATTTTGTTATGCCTTGTTATTAGGCAGTGTTGTTCTCCAGAGTTGGAGCTGATTGGGTTTGAGACTACTTCGAGGTTGAGGTAAGTCCGTAGGACTTACTTAGCTACCATCCTTATATTGGATGTATGCATGAGTGGTGTGTGTTATGTGCTTGATAACATGCGATGTCGTTTATTACCGACCTATGTTTTAGTGATCGCCCATTGTAGGGCCCTGATAACCTTTCCCTTTTCATCCCGTTGGGAGTCTGGGAGGTTCTCTGTAGTTAGGCCAGATCTGGTATACGGGATGGCCACTCCCCACTCCTTTATGGTATACGGGAGATTGTTCCGGATCCACTCCAGCTGGCTATGAGCGACCAAAGGCGAGGATGATATATTCCTTGTGTCACATATGTACATATACATATATTTATACGATTTGAGTGTTGGACGTTATAAAGATAATAAACCGGGTAAATGTGTGATAGCATGATGAGGTGTTTATTATTCCTTGTTGTGTGATTGTGCTTATGCATCTTCTTATATATGTGTATGGTTAGCTAACGGTTTTATATCGTGTTGTAGATCCTTTGCAGGTTAGGAGAGCTGCAGAGTGATCCAGATGGGGTGATCCGCTGAGGGCTCTGTACATTGTTTGTACTCAACGGTTCTTCTGTATTATCTTTTGATATGTATATATACAGTTTGATGTTTTGTTTTTATCTATCTGTGCCTTGTTGTAAGATCCAGTGAACTTGTTGTTAGGCTAGGGTCAGGATCCATTGTGAGATCCTAGCCTAGTAGTGCCTCGAGTCCTACAGATTCGGGGTGTTACAGCCTCATTGAGGAGGGAGAAACTGCGGGATATTGTTGAAGCTGGCTTTGAGGACGTACCAGTCTCTGAGGTGATCAGGAGATTTCAGGAGGAATTGGCCTTGCTGGGCCCAACTGCACATCATATGGATCAGCATGTATATCTCTTTTCCCGACGACTGAGGGATACCACCCAGACTTATATGACGGGATTTCATTGTGAGTCCCTGATGGACTATCAAGATAGAGCCTCAGAATATGAGAGGGAGCGGGCTGGACAGAGGAGAGCTTCTCAGACCGAAGGGTCTGAGAAGAGACAACGGACTGGGCAGACTAGTGGTACTAGTGGAGCTGCTGGTTTCGGGCGAAGCCAGAGACGCCAAAGTTACCCCTCATCTGCACCGGTTGCAGATAAGGGACGACAGTGCTTTAACTGTGGTGATTACGGACATATACGACCAGAGTGCACGAGGCCGTCAGTGACTTGCTTCACTTGTGGTAGACCAGGTCACAAAGCTGTCTTCTGTAGACAGAGCGGAGCTTCATCACAGTAGGGTTCTTCTCCTGCTAGTGTAGCAGGAGGTGGGGAGAGGCCACCTCAGCAGCAGACATAGGGACAACAGAGAGTCCTAGATCGTCCTACTACTCAGGGATCTGCTCCCGGGTCGAGTAGAGGTAGAGGTCGTGGTGGGAGTACCACTGACACTAGAGGAGCACAGGGTAGAGCTTTTGAGATGAGGAGTGCAGAGGAGCCAGCTGCACCGGCTGCTACAGGAACCATTTTTATTCATGGTTTACATGTTAGAGTTTGGTTTGATACGGGAGCTACGCATTCATTTATATCTGATGCATGTGTTGAGCGTTTGAGTCTAGTTACGACCGAGGAGATACCCTTTAGTATAGGGTTACCCGATGGCAGTAGGGTCAGAGGTACCCGCGAGATACGTGATTGTCCCATTTGTGTGGGACTCGTGTGTTACTTGTTGACTTCTTCGTCCTGCCGTTGGTGCATGAGGAAGTCATTTTGGGTATGGATTGGATGGATAGGCATCGTGCGGTATTAGGTGTAGGTAGAAGGACCGTGACAGTCTCTACCGAGTTAGGTTAGATAGAGGTTTTCCGAGGTTGGGACCTTGGGAAGTCAGGCATGGTGATCAGCGCGGTACGTGCAGCGAGATTGATCGCACAGGGTTGTGAGGCCTTCTGGTGTTATGCCATTAAGGATGGGGAGAATCCAGTGTTAGAAGATATCCCAGTGGTCTGCGAGTTTACAAATGTGTTTGATGAGCCGTCCAGTTTGCCGCCTCAGAAGAGCGTGGACATTAGCATCGAGTTGGAGCCTAGTACGAGACCGATCTCGAAGGCTCCATATCGTATGACGCCTGTCGAGATGTTGGAGCTGAAGAAGCAACTCGAGGAGTTGGCTGAGAAGGGCTTCATCCACCCTAGCGTATCCCCGTGGGGAACACATGTCCTCTTCGTGCGGAAGAAGGACGGATCGTTGAGACTGTGCATCGACTACAGAGAGCTGAACAAGGTGACCATCAAGAACAAGTATCCATTGCCCCGTATTGACGACTTGCTAAATCAGCTTCAGGGAGCGACAGTGTTCTCCAAGATTGACCTACGCTCAGGGTATCACCAGCTGAGGGTGAGAGAGCAAGATGTGCACAAGACGGCATTTCGGACCCGATATGGACACTACGAGTTTGTAGTGATGCCATTTGGGCTTACGAATGCCCCAACCGTCTTCATGGAGTTGATGAACAACATATTCATCGACTTCCTGGATCAGTTTGTGGTAGTCTTCATAGATGATATTCTGGTGTACTCTCGTAGCAGAGAGGAACATGCAGGACAGCTGGGGACTATGTTACGAGTTTTACGAGATAGAGAACTTTATGCTAAGTTCTCTAAGTGCGAGTTCTGGACGCCAGAGGTAGCATTCCTGGGTCATATGTTTCCGCCGAGGGGATCAAGGTTTATCCGGCGAAGATCGAGTCAGATGCAGCATGGACGACACCGACGAACGTCAAGGAAGTACATAGCTTCCTTGGCCTAGCCGGCTATTACCGACGCTTTGTGGAGGGATTCTTTGTGATTGCATGTCCACTTACGAGTTTGTTGAGAAAGACCACCAGGTTTGTATGGTCTGAGCAATATACACAGAGTTTTGAGGAGTTGAAGAAACGTCTGACTTTCGCTCCTATCTTAGCACAACCGGAGGGCACATATGATTTTGTGGTTTTACAGTGATGCGTCCAAGCTAGGCTTGAGATGTGTGTTGATGCAGTGAGGCAAAGTGATTGCATATGCGTCTAGACAACTGAAGACGTATGAGGAGAACTACCCGACTCATGACCCGGAATTGGCAGCGGTAGTTCATGCACTGAAGATCTAGAGACATTACTTGTATGGTGCTACATGTAAGATCTTCACAGACCACAAGAGTCTGAAGTATATTTTCACGCAGCGGGAATTGAATAACCGCCAGCGTAGGTGGCTTGAGTTGATCAAGGACTTTGATCTGGAGTGTCTGTATCATCCGGGGAAGGCGAACGTTGTTGCCGACGCCCTGAGCAGGAAGACACCTTGAGAGAAGGCGATTGCGAGACTGACAGTTCAGCCTTAGCTATAGAGAGATTTGGCTTGGCTAGAGTTGGACATCCAGTTTCCTGATGAGGACGCCCAATTGAGTACCTTAGAGGTTCTCCCTGATATGTTGGGTGAGATCCAATAGAAGCAGGGGACCTGCCCGACATTAACGAGGATTCGAGAGAGGATGTCCTGTGGTGAGGCACCACAATTCTCCATAGGAGCAGATGGAGTGATGAGACGCCGCGGTCGCGTCTGTGTACCCGCTGATGTGGATTTGCGACAGAGGATATTACAGGAGGCTCACTGTACGCTTACTCAGTGCACCCAGGTACGAGTAAGATGTACCAGGATGTGAGACGCTCATATTGGTTGGGAGGGCTGAAGCCCGACGTGGCCAGATTTGTGGCACAGTGTGCGACTTGTCAGCAGGTCAAGATCGTGCATTGTAGACCTGGCACAGTGTGCGACGAGGACGATCGTCTCAGACAGAGATGGGCGATTTACCTCGAGGTTGTGGCAGCGGATTCAGACTGCCTTGGGGACGAGTTTGCACTTCACGACTGTATTCCATCCTTAGATCGATGGTCAGTCAGAGAGGACCATTCAGACATTGGAGGATATGTTGCGAGCTTGTGTGTTGGACTAGGGACAAGTGTGGACGGATCATCTCCCACTAGTTGAGTTCTCATATAACAACAACTAGCATGCATCGATTGGGATGGCCCCATATTAGGCATTGTATGGACGGAGATGTCGCACAGAAAAAAATCGTTCGGCGTGGAGAAGCATTGGGAACCTCAATTTCTTTCTTCGGAGCCCTTTCTTTTCTCGTCTCCCCGCCTCGGCATAGCGCCTCTATGTTGGGATGAGCCTAGCAGTGTTAGTGGTTTGACACCTGATCAGGTTCAAGATGATGTTGCCCGTGTAGCATTGATTAGAGAGAGGATGCTGACTGCACAGAGTCGTCATAAGTCATATGCAGATAGGAGGCGTAGACCCCTAGAGTTCAGAGTAGGAGCCCATGTGTGGCTGAGAGTGTCTCCGACACGAGGTGTTAGACTTTTTGGCATTAAGGGGAAGTTGAGCCCCCGATATGTCGGACCGTTCAAGATTCTGGATCGAGTTGGGAGAGCAACATACAGATTAGCCTTGCCTCCGAGATTAGAGGGTGTTCACTCTGTGTTTCACGTGTCTCAGCTGAGGGAGTACATACCAGATCCGAGACACATTGTGAGTTATGATGATTTAGTGGTCGAGCCGGACCACACCTTTGTTGAGAACCCGATTGCAGTCCTAGAACGAGGTATGAGACGCCTGCGTTCGAAAGACATTCCTATGTTGAGGATACAGTGGTGGAGACGAGGACCGGATGAGGCTACATGGGAGACTGAGGATAGTATCCAGAGGAACTATCTAGAGTTTTACGCCGAGATAGATGTACTTGTAGGATTGATGAGTAGATCTTAGTGCTATCTTGGTGAGTGTTGTGATTATGTGCTTATGTGCTATGATGTGTTTATTTTCGTGCTAGCTATGATGTGATATATGATTTTATTAGATCTTGGTGTGCTAGCGCGATTGATGATTATAGCTGGAGATGGTGCTTTCCTCCATGCTATTGAGATGCGTTTAGGGTTTAGTTGGAGATGGTTATTCCTCCGTGCTATCCTTGGTGGACATAGTTTCGCTGGAGATGTTTTTCCTCCATGCCCTTATGTTATGTGTATGATACGGCTAGAGATGGTTTTCCTCTATGCCCTTGTGATGTGATGATAGTTTGGCTAGAGATGGTTTTCTCCTATGCCTTGGATAGTATAGTGATCTTGTTGTTGGAGATGATGATTTCCTCCATGCCTATGTTTGAGGTTATAGAGTGATATAGGTTGGTACCTTATGAGCGGAGATGTGATGTCTCCGATAGAGAGAATTATACCTGGGCATATGGGTCCGAGAGGATTTGGGATTGCACAAGTTTCGGGACAAAACTTGTTTTTAGGAAGGTGAGACGTAAGAGCCTAAGTCTTTAGGTGCTGAGCCTGGACCTACCCGCCCCTACGGGTCCAGTGGGCCACCCCTGCGTGGATCCTGTGTTCCACCCCTGCAGCTCAGGGAGTCCGCCCCTGCGGTTTCCTGCGGCTGCAGCCGACATTGCTAACTCTTGACCGTGCTTAACTCTTCTCCTCCCCTATAACTACCTCCTTTGCTTCAGATGAAGGGTTTCCTTCATTCTCCAACTGCCTCACGGTCTTCTTCTCTCCTTCCTTCTCCTTTGATCTTCCTCTTTTTTCTCCTTGGTTTGCAAGAGAGTTGTTGTGTGGTTTTGTTGCTGATGATTATGTTGAGTGTTGATGTTGTGTTGTGAGAGCCAGTTGAGGTGTTGGTGCTGATCTCTTCCTCTGTATAGGTTGCAGTTGTGGTAAGCTCTTCCTCTTTCTTCTTCTTTCTTTCTTTCTTTCTTCCTTCCTTCTTTTTTTCCTTTCCTTCTCTTTTAGCTTAGGATTCCACAAGTTGAATCTTGTCTTGGATCTCCTAGGCATTTATTGATGTCTATATGTATATATATGTATGTGTATGGTTGTTGGATGATGAAGAAGTGAAGATAATTGAGTGAAGAATCGAAGAGAAGGCGGGAATCACCTTTTGCACTGCAAACCGCCCCTGCGCCACTAGTGTCACCGCCCCTGCGTGGGAGTGCCGCCACCCCTGCGCCTCCCAGTGCTTCGCCCATGCGTCCTTCCTGTCACGCAGGTGCGTCTTGTGCATGTTCTACCTAGAGTGGTATGGATCCTTTCCTTGCTACTACCACTACCCTCCGTGGAGGAGTTTAGGGTAGGCGGATAGGATGATGATGATTATGATATCGATATGTGCCGGTTATGGCTTTGAGGTTTAGTAGGTTGTTGAGGTTTATAGGTTGGATATGATCTTCATGGATCCCTTGGGTCTAGGTGTGACCCCTTTGATTGGTAGGAGATTTGATATCTCTTTATGCCTTGTTATTAGGCAATGCTGTTCTCCGGATTGGAGTTGATCGTGGTTGAGGATATCTTGAGGTTGAGGCAAGTCCGTAGGACTTACTTAGCTACAATCCTTATATCGGATGTTTGCATGAGTAGTGTTTGTTATATGCTTAATAGCATGCGATGTGGATTATTACCGAACTATGGTTTATTTGACCGCCCATTGTAGTGGCCGTGATAACCTTTCCCTTTCATCCCGCCGTGCTGTCTGGGAGGTTCTCAACAGTCAGGTCAGACCTGGTATACAGGATGGACACTTCACCACTCCCTTAGGGTACACGGGAGGTGTGCCGATACCACTCCAGCTGGCTATAACACCCAGAGGCGGGGATTATATATTCCTCATGTCACATATGTTCATATACATATATATATACGATTTGGGTGTTCGACTTTATAAAGATGATTAACCGGGTAAATGTGTGACAACATGATTATGTGTTTGTGATTCCATGACTTGTGTTTGTGCTTATGCATTATCTTATATATGAATGGTTAGCTAACGGTTATATACCGTGTTGTAGATGCTTTCCAGGTTAGGAGGACTGCAGAGTGATCTAGATGGAGTGATCCGCTGAGGGCTTCCGTACACTAGGATTGTGCGTGTGATATGGGATGATTTTGTATGTATGGATACATGTTTTGGTTTGTACTATGCGGTGTTTTGTATACCTTTTGATGTATGTATTACAGTTTGATGTTTTGGTTTTAATCTATCCGTGCCTTGTTGTAAGATTAAGTGAACTTGTTGTCAGGCTAGGGTCAGGATCCATTGTGAGATTCTAGCCCCAGTAGCGCCCCGAGTCCCGCGGATTCGGGGTGTTACACTGTCCTTGCTTCCTTTCCCTTAACTCGGTGTGTCGGTCCAGGTACCCCTTTCTTCGGTTTCTTAGATTCCATTACTTGCTTCTTTCTTCGTACTATTTCCAGTGTTGTTCGCTTATTCGTGCCTGCTTGACTTCCTGTGCTAGCGATCCCCAATTCTAAACTTCTTTTCGTCGTCCAACTGAAATGATCATACTTTATGACACCGTAAAATGACTTATTCTCGCATTCCTCGAGGCATTATGCTGCTCTCTTCTTCTATTTCCCGTTTCTTGAGAATATCCCCTGCTATTGACGTCTTGAATCCTAGTCAAGAGGACACCTTTGTTGGTTCTCGTTCTTTTCTCACATCATTTCCATCTACTCTTCCTTCTTGTGACGTAACTGGGTTTTGTCCGTTAGTTTTGTATTCTTGGAAGGTCACGATAATTGAATATCTTGAGTCTAGAATCGTTATATGAACCTTGGGCGTTCTTCGAGGCGTGACCTTATTGGTTGATCATATCTTCGAATTCCTAGTATTGTCGGGTCATACTTCTAGCATTCTCCCACTCCGTCCTCTCGTCTTTAGAACACTTTGATTCCTCCACTGCGTATCTGATCTACAATGCCTTATTAGTTATACTCCGTGCGGGAAGAGTAGAAAGGTAATTACATTTACCCCAACCCGACACAGCTATACGAGACAGGCGACTATAACTAATATTATTATCTCTAAGTACAAATCACACTAACTTACTACTACCAAGATTTACAGAGTGGAGTGGTGGTTTCCGTACTCACTAAAAAAAAAATACATTTGCGACGAAAGTTTGCAACAGCAGTCTACTGTTGTCGCTATTGTTCAGTCATTTGCGTTGGTAGAAGCTATTGTCGTTATTGTCCTGCCATTTGCGACTGGGCAGCGACACCGAAACAAAATTTGGAACATTTGTGTCGGGACATCATCTCTCCGACGCAAATGCAAGAAGACCTAGATATAGAA
>NCTC01003719.1:0-25346 GCA_002319775.1 Fagopyrum tataricum | reverse complement strand
GAAGTACAACGTTTTGTATCGGCATAAACCAAAATACATCAATTAATTAATATAGCGGAAACCAAATATATATGAACCCTATAGTAGATCTTGCGGCAAAAAGGAGCAAAAAGCTAGATCATTTCATGGTTAAATACGATGATTAAATTGATAGTGGTTTCAATATGACGTTGGGTAAAGATGGAAAACAAATACAAAAGTTATCTAAACGTCAATTCTCTTACAAAAGCAAGGTATTAAAACGTTGATTAAATACAAACAAATGAAGTACAACGTTTTGTATCGCATAACCAAACTACATCAATTAATTAATATAGCGGAAACCAAATATATATGAACCCTACAGTAGATCTTGTTTCAAAAGGAGCAAAAAGCTAGATCATTTATGGTAAATACGATGATTAAATTGATAGTGGTTTCAATATGACGTTGGGTAAAGATGAAAACAAATACAAAAATTATCTAAACGTCAATTCTCTTACAAAATCAAGGTATTAAAACGTTGATTAAATACATACAAATGAAGTACAACGTTTTGTATCGGCATAAACAAAAATACATCAATTAATTAATATAGCGGAAACCAAATATATATGAACCCTACAGTAGATCTTGCAAAAAGGAGCAAAAAGCTAGATCATTCATGGTTAAAATACGATGATTAAATTGATAGTGGTTTCAATATGACGTTGGGTAAAGATGGAAAACAAATACAAAAGTTATCTAAACGTCAATTCTCTTACAAAAGCAAGGTATTAAAACGTTGATTAAATACAAACAAATGAAGTACAACGTTTTGTATCGGCATAAACCAAACTACATCAATTAATTAATATAGCGGAAACCAAATATATATGAACCCTACAGTAGATCTTGTTTCAAAAGGAACAAAAAGCTAGATCATTCATGGTTAAATACGATGATTAAATTGATAGTGGTTTCAATATGACGTTGGGTAAAGATGGAAAACAAATACAAAATTATCTAAACGTCAATCTCTTACAAAAGCAAGGTATTAAAACGTTGATTAAATACAAACAAATGAAGTACAACGTTTTGTATCGGCATAAGCCAAACTACATCAATTAATTAATATAGCGGAAACCAAATATATATGAACCCTACAGTAGATCTTGTTTCAAAAGGAGCAAAAAGCTAGATCATTTATGGTGAAATACGATGATTAAATTGATAGTGGTTTCAATATGACGTTGGGTAAAGATGGAAAACAAATACAAAAATTATCTAAACGTCAATTCTTACAAAAGCAAGGTATTAAAACGTTGATTAAATACAAACAAATGAAGTACAACGTTTTGTATCGGCATAAACCAAACTACATCAATTAATTAATATAGCGGAAAACAAATATATAATGAACCCTACAGTAGATCTTGTTTCAAACGGAACAAAAAGCTAGATCATTCATGGTTAAATACGATGATTAACTTGATAGTGGTTTCAATATGACGTTGGGTAAAGATGGAAAATAAATACAAAAATTATCTAAACGTCAATCTCTTACAAAAGAAGGTATTAAAACATTGATTAAATACAAACAAATGAAGTACAACGTTTTGTATCGGCATAACCAAACTACATCAATTAATTAATATAGCGGAAACCAAATATATATGAACCCTACAGTAGATCTTGTTTCAAAAGGAGCAAAAAGCTAGATCTTTTATGGTGAAATACGATGATTAAATTGATAGTGGTTTCAATATGACGTTGGGTAAAGATGAAAACAAATACAAAAATTATCTAAACGTCAATTCTCTTACAAAATCAAGGTATTAAAACGTTGATTAAATACATACAAATGAAGTACAACGTTTTGTATCGGCATAAACCAAAATACATCAATTAATTAATATAGCGGAAACCAAATATATATGAACCCTACAGTAGATCTTGTTTCAAAAAGGAGCAAAAGCTAGATCATTCATGGTTAAATACGATGATTAAATTGATAGTGGTTTCAATATGACGTTGGGTAAAGATGGAAAACAAATACAAAATTATCTAAACGTCAATTCTCTTACAAAAGCAAGGTATTAAAACGTTGATTAAATACAAACAAATGAAGTACAACGTTTTGTATCGGCATAACCAAACTACATCAATTAATTAATATAGCGGAAACCAAATATATATGAACCCTACAGTAGATCTTGTTTCAAAAGGAGCAAAAAGCTAGATCATTTATGGTGAAATATGATGATTAAATTGATAGTGGTTTCAATATGACGTTGGGTAAAGATGAAAAACAAATACAAAAATTATCTAAACGTCAATTCTCTTACAAAATCAAGTTATTAAAACGTTGATTAAATACATACAAATGAAGTACAACGTTTTGTATCGGCATAAACCAAACTACATCAATTAATTAATATAGCGGAAACCAAATATATATGAACCCTACAGTAGATCTTGTTTCAAAAGGAGCAAAAAGCTAGATCATTCATGGTTAAATACGATGATTAAATTGATAGTGGTTTCAATATGACGTTGGGTAAAGATGGAAAACAAATACAAAATTATCTAAACGTCAATTCTCTTACAAAAGCAAGGTATTAAAACGTTGATTAAATACAAACAAATGAAGTACAACGTTTTGTATCGGCATATACATCAATTAATTAATATAGCGGAAACCAAATATATATGAACCCTACAGTAGATCTTGCGGCAAAAAGGAGCAAAAAGCTAGATCATTCATGGTTAAATACGATGATTAAATTGATAGTGGTTTCAATATGACGTTGGGTAAAGATGGAAAACAAATACAAAATTATCTAAACGTCAATTCTCTTACAAAAGCAAGGTATTAAAACGTTGATTAAATACAAACAAATGAAGTACAACGTTTTGTATCGGCATAACCAAACTACATCAATTAATTAAATAGCGGAAACCAAAATATATATGAACCCTACAGTAGATCTTGTTTCAAAAGGAGCAAAAAGCTAGATCATTTATGGTAAATACGATGATTAAATTGATAGTGGTTTCAATATGACGTTGGGTAAAGATGAAAAACAAATACAAAAATTATCTAAACGTCAATTCTCTTACAAAATCAAGGTATTAAAACGTTGATTAAATACATACAAATGAAGTACAACGTTTTGTATCGGCATAAACCAAAATACATCAATTAATTAATATAGCGGAAACCAAATATATATGAACCCTACAGTAGATCTTGTTTCAAAAAGGAGCAAAAAGCTAGATCATTTATGGTGAAATACGATGATTAAATTGATAGTGGTTTCAATATGACGTTGGGTAAAGATGAAAAACAAATACAAAAATTATCTAAACGTCAATTCTCTTACAAAATCAAGTTATTAAAACGTTGATTAAATACATACAAATGAAGTACAACGTTTTGTATCGGCATAAACCAAACTACATCAATTAATTAATATAGCGGAAACCAAATATATATGAACCCTACAGTAGATCTTGTTTCAAACGGAACAAAAAGCTAGATCATTCATGGTTAAATACGATGATTAATTGATAGTGGTTTCAATATGACGTTGGGTAAAGATGGAAAATAAATACAAAAATTATCTAAACGTCAATTCTCTTACAAAAGCAAGGTATTAAAACGTTGATTAAATACAAACAAATGAAGTACAACGTTTTGTATCGGCATAACCAAACTACATCAATTAATTAATATAGCGGAAACCAAATATATATGAACCCTACAGTAGATCTTGTTTCAAAAGGAACAAAAAGCTAGATCATTTATGGTGAAATACGATGATTAAATTGATAGTGGTTTCAATATGACGTTGGGTAAAGATGAAAACAAATACAAAAATTATCTAAACGTCAATTCTGTTACAAAATCAAGGTATTAAAACGTTGATTAAATACATACAAATGAAGTACAACGTTTTGTATCGGCATAAACCAAACTACATCAATTAATTAATATAGCGGAAACCAAATATATATGAACCCTACAGTAGATCTTGTTTCAAAAGGAACAAAAAGCTAGATCATTCATGGTTAAATACGATGATTAAATTGATAGTGGTTTCAATATGACGTTGGGTAAAGATGGAAAACAAATACAAAAATTATCTAAACGTCAATTCCCTTACAAAAGCAAGGTATTAAAACATTGATTAAATACAAACAAATGAAGTACAACGTTTTGTATCTACATAAACCAAACTACATCAGTTAATTAATATAGCGGAAACCAAATATATATGAACCCTACAGTAGATCTTGTTTTCAAAAGGAGCAAAAAGCTAGATCATTTATGGTGAAATACGATGATTAAATTGGAAAGTGGTTTCAATATGACGTTGGGTAAAGATGAAAAACAAATACAAAAATTATCTAAACGTCAATTCTGTTACAAAATCAAGGTATTAAAACGTTGATTAAATACATACAAATGAAGTACAACGTTTTTGTATCGGCATAAACAAACTACATCAATTAATTAATATAGCGGAAACCAAATATATATGAACCCTACAGTAGATCTAGTTTCAAAAAGGAACACAAGCTAGATCATTCATGATTAAATACGATGATTATATTGATAGTGGTTTCAATATGACGTTGGGTAAAGATGGAAAACAAATACGAATATTATCTAAACGTCAATTCCCTTACAAAATCAAGGTATTAAAACGTTGATTAAATACATACATATGAAGTACAACGTTTTGTATCGGCATAAACCAAAATACATCAATTAATTAATATAGCGGAAACCAAATATATATGAACCCTATAGTAGATCTTGCGGCAAAAAGGAGCAAAAAGCTAGACCATTCATGGTTAAATACGATGATTAAATTGATAGTGGTTTCAATATGACGTTGGGTAAAGATGGAAAACAAATACAAAAGTTATCTAAACGTCAATTCTCTTACAAAAGCAAGGTATTAAAACGTTGATTAAATACAAACAAATGAAGTACAACGTTTTGTATCGCATAAGCCAAACTACATCAATTAATTAAATAGCGGAAACCAAATATATATGAACCCTACAGTAGATCTTGTTTCAAAAGGAGCAAAAAGCTAGATCATTTATGGTGAAATACGATGATTAAATTGATAGTGGTTTCAATATGACGTTGGGTAAAGATGAAAAACAAATACAAAAATTATCTAAACGTCAATTCTCTTACAAAATCAAGGTATTAAAACGTTGATTAAATACATACAAATGAAGTACAACGTTTTGTATCGGCATAAACCAAAATACATCAATTAATTAATATAGCGGAAACCAAATATATATGAACCCTATAGTAGATCTTGCAAAAAGGAGCAAAAAGCTAGATCATTCATGGTTAAATACGATGATTAAATTGATAGTGGTTTCAATATGACGTTGGGTAAAGATGGAAAACAAATACAAAATTATCTAAACGTCAATTCTCTTACAAAAGCAAGGTATTAAAACGTTGATTAAATACAAACAAATGAAGTACAACGTTTTGTATCGGCATAAACCAAAATACATCAATTAATTAATATAGCGGAAACCAAATATATATGAACCCTACAGTAGATCTTGTTTCAAAAAGGAGCAAAAAGCTAGATCATTCATGGTTAAATACGATGATTAAATTGATAGTGGTTTCAATATGACGTTGGGTAAAGATGGAAAACAAATACAAAATTATCTAAACGTCAATTCTCTTACAAAAGCAAGGTATTAAAACGTTGATTAAATACAAACAAATGAAGTACAACGTTTTGTATCGGCATAACCAAACTACATCAATTAATTAATATAGCGGAAACCAAATATATATGAACCCTACAGTAGATCTTGTTTCAAAAGGAGCAAAAAGCTAGATCATTTATGGTAAATACGATGATTAAATTGATAGTGGTTTCAATATGACGTTGGGTAAAGATGAAAAACAAATACAAAAATTATCTAAACGTCAATTCTCTTACAAAATCAAGGTATTAAAACGTTGATTAAATACATACAAATGAAGTACAACGTTTTGTATCGGCATAAACCAAAATACATCAATTAATTAATATAGCGGAAACCAAATATATATGAACCCTACAGTAGATCTTGTTTCAAAAAGGAGCAAAAAGCTAGATCATTCGGTGGAGATTAAAATAGTGGTTAAATACGATGATTAAATTGATAGTGGTTTCAATATGACGTTGGGTAAAGATGAAAAACAAATACAAAAATTATCTAAACGTCAATTCTCATACAAAATCAAGTTATTAAAACGTTGATTAAATACATACAAATGAAGTACAACGTTTTGTATCGGCATAAACCAAACTACATCAATTAATTAAAGTAGCGGAAACCAAATATACATGAACCCTACAGTAGATCTTGTTTCAAAAGGAGCAAAAAGCTAGATCATTTATGGTGAAATATGATGATTAAATTGATAGTGGTTTCAATATGACGTTGGGTAAAGATGAAAAACAAATACAAAAATTATCTAAACGTCAATTCTCATACAAAATCAAGTTATTAAAACGTTGATTAAATACATACAAATGAAGTACAACGTTTTGTATCGGCATAAACCAAAAATACATCAATTAATTAATATTAGCGGAAATCAAATATATATGAACCCTATAGTAGATCTTGCGGCAAAAAGGAGCTAAAAGCTAGATCATTCATGGTTAAATACGATGATTAAATTGATAGTGGTTTCAATATGACGTTGGGTAAAGATGGAAAACAAATACAAAAGTTATCTAAACGTCATTTCTCTTACAAAAGCAAGGTATTAAAACGTTGATTAAATACAAACAAATGAAGTACAACGTTTTGTATCGGCATAAGCCAAAATACATCAATTAATTAATATAGCGGAAACCAAATATATATGAACCCCTATAGTAGATCTTGCGGCAAAAAGGAGCAAAAAGCTAGACCATTCATGGTTAAATACGATGATTAAATTGATAGTGGTTTCAATATGACGTTGGGTAAAGATGGAAAACAAATACAAAAGTTATCTAAACGTCAATTCTCTTACAAAAGCAAGGTATTAAAACGTTGATTAAATACAAACAAATGAAGTACAACGTTTTATATCGTCATAAGCCAAACTACATCAATTAATTAAAGTAGCGGAAACAAAATATACATGAACCCTACAGTAGATCATGTTTCAAAAGGAGCAAAAAGCTAGATCATTTATGGTGAAATATGATGATTAAATTGATAGTGGTTTCAATATGACGTTGGGTAAAGATGAAAAACAAATACAAAAATTATCTAAACGTCAATTCTCATACAAAATCAAGTTATTAAAACGTTGATTAAATACATTCAAATGAAGTACAAACGTTTTGTATCGGCATAAACCAAAATACATCAATTAAATTAATATAGCGGAAATCAAATATATATGAACCCTATAGTAGATCTTGCGGCAAAAAGGAGCAAAAAGCTAGATCATTTATGGTGAAATATGATGATTAAATTGATAGTGGTTTCAATATGACGTTGGGTAAAGATGAAAAACAAATACAAAAATTATCTAAACGTCAATTCTCATACGAAATCAAGTTATTAAAACGTTGATTAAATACATACAAATGAAGTACAACGTTTTGTATCGGCATAAACCAAACTACATCAATTAATTAATATAGCGGAAACCAAATATAAATGAACCCTACAGTAGATCTTGTTTCAAACGGAACAAAAAGCTAGATCATTCATGGTTAAATACGATGATTAACTTGATAGTGGTTTCAATATGACGTTGGGTAAAGATGGAAAATAAATACAAAAATTATCTAAACGTCAACTCTCTTACAAAAGAAAGGTAATAAAACATTGATTAAATACAAACAAATGAAGTACAACGTTTTGTATCGGCATAATCCAAACTACATCAATTAATTAATATAGCGGAAACCAAATATATATGAAACCTACAGTAGATCTTGTTTCAAAAGGAACAAAAAGCTAGATCTTTTATGGTGAAATATGATGATTAAATTGATAGTGGTTTCAATATGACGTTAGGTAAAGATGAAAAACAAATACAAAAATTATCTAAACGTCAATTCTGTTACAAAATCAAGGTATTAAAACGTTGATTAAATACAAACAAATGAAGTACAACGTTTTATATCGTCATAAGCCAAACTACATCAATTAATTAAAGTAGCGGAAACCAAATATACATGAACCCTACAGTAGATCTTGTTTCAAAAGGAGCAAAAAGCTAGATCATTTATGGTGAAATATGATGATTAAATTGATAGTGGTTTCAATATGACGTTGGGTAAAGATGAAAAACAAATACAAAAATTATCTAAACGTCAATTCTCTTACAAAAGCAGGGTATTAAAACGTTGATTAAATACAAACAAATGAAGTACAACGTTTTATATCGTCATAAGCCAAACTACATCAATTAATTAAAGTAGCGGAAACAAAATATACATGAACCCTACAGTAGATCTTGTTTCAAAAGGAGCAAAAAGCTAGATCATTTATGGTGAAATATGATGATTAAATTGATAGTGGTTTCAATATGACGTTGGGTAAAGATGAAAAACAAATACAAAAATTATCTAAACGTCAATTCTCATACAAAATCAAGTTATTAAAACGTTGATTAAATACATACAAATGAAGTACAACGTTTTGTATCGGCATAAACCAAACTACATCAATTAATTAAAGTAGCGGAAACCAAATATACATGAACCCTACAGTAGATCTTGTTTCAAACGGAACAAAAAGCTAGATCATTCATGGTTAAATACGATGATTAACTTGATAGTGGTTTCAATATGACGTTGGGTAAAGATGGAAAATAAATACAAAAATTATCTAAACGTCAACTCTCTTACAAAAGAAAGGTATTAAAACATTGATTAAATACAAACAAATGAAGTACAACGTTTTGTATCGGCATAATCCAAACTACATCAATTAATTAATATAGCGGAAACCAAATATATATGAAACCTACAGTAGATCTTGTTTCAAAAGGAACAAAAAGCTAGATCTTTTATGGTGAAATATGATGATTAAATTGATAGTGGTTTCAATATGACGTTAGGTAAAGATGAAAAACAAATACAAAAATTATCTAAACGTCAATTCTGTTACAAAATCAAGGTATTAAAACGTTGATTAAATACATACAAATGAAGTACAACGTTTTGTATCGGCATAAACGAAACTACATCAATTAATTAATATAGCGGAAACCAAATATAAATGAACCCTACAGTAGATCTTGTTTCAAACGGAACAAAAAGCTAGATCATTCATGGTTAAATACGATGATTAACTTGATAGTGGTTTCAATATGACGTTGGGTAAAGATGGAAAATAAATACAAAAATTATCTAAACGTCAATTCCCTTACAAAAGCAAGGTATTAAAACATTGATTAAATACAAACAAATGAAGTACAACGTTTTGTATCGGCATAAACCAAACTACATCAATTAATTAATATAGCGGAAACCAAATATATATGAACCCTACAGTAGATCTTGTTTCAAAAGGAGCAAAAAGCTAGATCATTTATGGTGAAATACGATGATTAAATTGAAAGTGGTTTCAAATATGACATTGGGTAAAGATGAAAAACAAATACAAAAATTATCTAAACGTCAATTCTGTTACAAAATCAAGGTATTAAAACGTTGATTAAATACATACAAATGAAGTACAACGTTTTGTATCGGCATAACCAAATATAAATGAACCCTACAGTAGATCTTGTTTCAAAACGGAACAAAAAGCTAGATCATTCATGGTTAAATACGATGATTAACTTGATAGTGGTTTCAATATGACGTTGGGTAAAGATGGAAAATAAATACAAAAATTATCTAAACTTCAACTCTCTTACAAAAGAAAGGTATTAAAACATTGATTAAATACAAACAAATGAAGTACAACGTTTTGTATCGGCATAATCCAAACTACATCAATTAATTAATATAGCGGAAACCAAATATATATGAAACCTACAGTAGATCTTGTTTCAAAAGGAACAAAAAGCTAGATCTTTTATGGTGAAATATGATGATTAAATTGATAGTGGTTTCAATATGACGTTAGGTAAAGATGAAAAACAAATACAAAAATTATCTAAACGTCAATTCTGTTACAAAATCAAGGTATTAAAACGTTGATTAAATACATACAAATGAAGTACAACGTTTTGTATCGGCATAAACCAAACTACATCAATTAATTAATATAGCGGAAACCAAATATAAATGAACCCTACAGTAGATCTTGTTTCAAACGGAACAAAAAGCTAGATCATTCATGGTTAAATACGATGATTAACTTGATAGTGGTTTCAATATGACGTTGGGTAAAGATGGAAAATAAATACAAAAATTATCTAAACGTCAATTCCCTTACAAAAGCAAGGTATTAAAACATTGATTAAATACAAACAAATGAAGTACAACGTTTTGAATCGGCATAAACCAAACTACATCAATTAATTAATATAGCGGAAACCAAATATATATGAACCCTACAGTAGATCTTGTTTCAAAAGGAGCAAAAAGCTAGATCATTTATGGTGAAATACGATGATTAAATTGAAAGTGGTTTCAATATGACATTGGGTAAAGATGAAAAACAAATACAAAAATTATCTAAACGTCAATTCTGTTACAAAATCAAGGTATTAAAACGTTGATTAAATACATACAAATGAAGTACAACGTTTTGTATCGGCATAATCCAAACTACATCAATTAATTAATATAGCGGAAACCAAATATAAATGAAACCTACAGTAGATCTTGTTTCAAAAGGAACAAAAAGCTAGATCATTCATGGTTAAATACGATGATTAACTTGATAGTGGTTTCAATATGACGTTAGGTAAAGATGGAAAATAAATACAAAAATTATCTAAACGTCAACTCTCTTACAAAAGAAAGGTATTAAAACATTGATTAAATACAAACAAATGAAGTACAACGTTTTGTATCGGCATAATCCAAACTACATCAATTAATTAATATAGCGGAAACCAAATATATATGAAACCTACAGTAGATCTTGTTTCAAAAGGAACAAAAAGCTAGATCTTTTATGGTGAAATATGATGATTAAATTGATAGTGGTTTCAATATGACGTTAGGTAAAGATGAAAAACAAATACAAAAATTATCTAAACGTCAATTCTGTTACAAAATCAAGGTATTAAAACGTTGATTAAATACATACAAATGAAGTACAACGTTTTGTATCGGCATAAACCAAACTACATCAATTAATTAATATAGCGGAAACCAAATATAAATGAACCCTACAGTAGATCTTGTTTCAAACGGAACAAAAAGCTAGATCATTCATGGTTAAATATGATGATTAACTTGATAGTGGTTTCAATATGACGTTAGGTAAAGATGGAAAATAAATACAAAAATTATCTAAACGTCAATTATGTTACAAAAGCAAGGTATTAAAACATTGATTAAATACAAACAAATGAAGTACAACGTTTTGTATCGGCATAAACCAAACTACATCAATTAATTAATATAGCGGAAACCAAATATATAGAAACCTACAGTAGATCTTGTTTCAAAAGGAGCAAAAAGCTAGATCATTTATGGTGAAATACGATGATTAAATTGAAAGTGGTTTCAATATGACATTAGGTAAAGATGAAAAACAAATACAAAAATTATCTAAACGTCAATTCTGTTACAAAATCAAGGTATTAAAACGTTGATTAAATACATACAAATGAAGTACAACGTTTTGTATCGGCATAAACCAAACTACATCAATTAATTAATATAGCGGAAACCAAATATATATGAACCCTACAGTAGATCTTGTTTCAAACGGAACAAAAAGCTAGATCATTCATGGTTAAATACGATGATTAACTTGATAGTGGTTTCAATATGACGTTAGGTAAAGATGGAAAATAAATACAAAAATTATCTAAACGTCAACTCTCTTACAAAAGAAAGGTATTAAAACATTGATTAAATACAAACAAATGAAGTACAACGTTTTGTATCGGCATAATCCAAACTACATCAATTAATTAATATAGCGGAAACCAAATATATATGAAACCTACAGTAGATCTAATTTCAAAAGGAACAAAAAGCTAGATCTTTTATGGTGAAATATGATGATTAAATTGATAGTGGTTTCAATATGACGTTAGGTAAAGATGAAAAACAAATACAAAAATTATCTAAACGTCAATTCTGTTACAAAATCAAGGTATTAAAACGTTGATTAAATACATACAAATGAAGTACAACGTTTTGTATCGGCATAAACCAAACTACATCTATTAATTAATATAGCGGAAACCAAATATAAATGAACCCTACAGTAGATCTTGTTTCAAACGGAACAAAAAGCTAGATCATTCATGGTTAAATACGATGATTAACTTGATAGTGGTTTCAATATGACGTTAGGTAAAGATGGAAAATAAATACAAAAATTATCTAAACGTCAATTCCCTTACAAAAGCAAGGTATTAAAACATTGATTAAATACAAACAAATGAAGTACAACGTTTTGTATCGGCATAAACCAAACTACATCAATTAATTAATATAGCGGAAACCAAATATATATGAACCCTACAGTAGATCTTGTTTCAAAAGGAGCAAAAAGCTAGATCATTTATGGTGAAATACGATGATTAAATTGAAAGTGGTTTCAATATGACGTTGGGTAAAGATGAAAAACAAATACAAAATTTATCTAAACGTCAATTCTGTTACAAAATCAAGGTATTAAAACGTTGATTAAATACATACAAATGAAGTACAACGTTTTGTATCGGCATAAACAAACTACATCAATTAATTAATATAGCGGAAACCAAATATATATGAACCCTACAGTAGATCTAGTTTCAAAAAGGAACACAAGCTAGATCATTCATGATTAAATACGATGATTATATTGATAGTGGTTTCAATATGACGTTGGGTAAAGATGGAAAACAAATACAAAAATTATCTAAACGTCAATTCTCTTACAAAAGCAAGGTATTAAAACGTTGATTAAATACAAACAAATGAAGTACAACGTTTTGTATCGGCATAAAAAAAACTACATCAATTAATTAATATAACGGAAACCAAATATAAATGAACCCTACAGTAGATCTTGTTTCAAACAGAACAAAAAGCTAGATCATTCATGGTTAAATACGATGATTAACTTGATAGTGGTTTCAATATGACGTTGGGCAAAGATGGAAAACAAATACAAAAATTATCTAAACGTCAACTCTCATACAAAATCAAGGTATTAAAACGTTGATTAAATACATACAAATGAAGTACAACGTTTTGAATCGGCATAAACCAAAATACATCAATTAATTAATATAGCGGAAACAAAATATATATGAACCCTACAGTAGATCTTGCGGCAAAAAGGAGCTAAAAGCTAGATCATTCATGGTTAAATACGATGATTAAATTGATAGTGGTTTCAATATGACGTTGGGTAAAGATGGAAAACAGATACAAAAGTTATCTAAACGTCAATTCTCTTACAAAAGCAAGTTATTAAAACGTTGATTATATACAAACAAATGAAGTACAACGATTTGTATCGGCATAAGCCAAACTACATCAATTAATTAATATAGCGGAAACCAAATATATATGAACCCCACAGTAGATCCTGTTTCAAAAGGAGCAAAAAGCTAGATCATTTATGGTAAAATACGATGATTAAATTGATAGTGGTTTCAATATGACGTTGGGTAAAGATGGAAAACAAATACAAAAATTATCTAAACGTCAATTCTGTTACAAAATCAAGGCATTAAAACGTTGATTAAATACATACAAATGAAGTACAACGTTTTGTATCGGCATAAACAAACTACATCAATTAATTCATATAGCGGAAACCAAATATATATGAACCCTACAGTAGATCTAGTTTCAAAAAGGAACACAAGCTAGATCATTCATGATTAAATACGATGATTATATTGATAGTGGTTTCAATATGACGTTGGGTAAAGATGGAAAACAAATACAAAAATTATCTAAACGTCAATTCTGTTAAAAAATCAAGGCATTAAAACGTTGATTAAATACATACAAATGAAGTACAACGTTTTGTATCGGCATGCTAAAACTACATCAATTAATTAATATAGCGGAAACCAAATATATATGAACCCTACAGTAGATCTTGCTGCATAAAGGAGCAAAAGCTAGATCATTCATGGTTAAATACGATGATTAAATTGGTAGTGGTTTGAATATGACGTTGGGTAAAGATGGAAAACAAATACAAAAATTATCTAAACGTCAATTCCCTTACAAAAGCAAGGTATTAAAACGTTGATTAAATACAAACAAATGAAGTACAACGTTTTGTATCAGCATAAGCCTAAACTACATCAATTAATTAATATAGCGGAAACCAAATATATATGAACCCTACAGTAGATCTTGTTTCAAAAGGAGCAAAAAGCTAGTTCATTTATGGTGAAATGTGATGATTAAATTGATAGTGGTTTCAATATGACGTTGGGTAAAGATGAAAAACAAATAGAAAATTATCTAAACGTCAATTCTCTTACAAAAGCAAGGTATTAAAACGTTGATTAAATACAAACAAATGAAGTACAACGTTTTGTATCGGCATAAACCAAACTACATCAATTAATTAATATAGCGGAAACCAAATATAAATGAACCCTACAGTAGACCTTGTTTCAAACGGAACGAAAAGCTAGATCATTCATGGTTAAATACGATGATTAACTTGATAGTGGTTTCAATATGACGTTGGGCAAAGATGGAAAACAAATACAAAAATTATCTAAACGTCAACTCTCATACAAAATCAAGGTATTAAAACGTTGATTAAATACATACAAATGAAGTACAACGTTTTGAATCGGCATAAACCAAAATACATCAATTAATTAATATAGCGGAAACAAAATATATATGAACCCTACAGTAGATCTTGCGGCAAAAAGGAGCTAAAAGCTAGATCATTCATGGTTAAATACGATGATTAAATTGATAGTGGTTTCAATATGACGTTGGGTAAAGATGGAAAACAGATACAAAAGTTATCTAAACGTCAATTCTCTTACAAAAGCAAGTTATTAAAACGTTGATTAAATACAAACAAATGAAGTACAACGTTTTGTATCGGCATAAGCCAAACTACATCAATTAATTAATATAGCGGAAACCAAATATATATGAACCCCACAGTAGATCCTGTTTCAAAAGGAGCAAAAAGCTAGATCATTTATGGTAAAATACGATGATTAAATTGATAGTGGTTTCAATATGACGTTGGGTAAAGATGGAAAACAAATACAAAAATTATCTAAACGTCAATTCTGTTACAAAATCAAGGCATTAAAACGTTGATTAAATACATACAAATGAAGTACAACGTTTTGTATCGGCATAAACAAACTACATCAATTAATTCATATAGCGGAAACCAAATATATATGAACCCTACAGTAGATCTAGTTTCAAAAAGGAACAACAAGCTAGATCATTCATGATTAAATATAATGATTATATTGATAGTGGTTTCAATATGACGTTGGGTAAAGATGGAAAACAAATACAAAAATTATCTAAACGTCAATTCTGTTACAAAATCAAGGCATTAAAACGTTGATTAAATACATACAAATGAAGTACAACGTTTTGTATCGGCATAAACAAACTACATCAATTAATTAATATAGCGGAAACCAAATATATATGAACCCTACAGTAGATCTAGTTTCAAAAAGGAACACAAGCTAGATCATTCATGATTAAATACGATGATTATATTGATAGTGGTTTCAATATGACGTTGGGTAAAGATGGAAAACAAATACAAAAATTATCTAAACGTCAATTCTGTTAAAAAATCAAGGCATTAAAACGTTGATTAAATACATACAAATGAAGTACAACGTTTTGTATCGGCATGCTAAAACTACATCAATTAATTAATATAGCGGAAACCAAATATATATGAACCCTATAGTAGATCTTGCGGCATAAAGGAGCAAAAAGCTAGATCATTCGTGGTTAAATACAATGATTAAATTGGTAGTGGTTTGAATATGACGTTGGGTAAAGATGGAAAACAAATACAAAAGTTATCTAAACTTCAATTCTCTTACAAAAGCAAGGTATTAAACCGTTGATTAAATACAAACAAATGAAGTACAACGTTTTGTATCAGCATAAGCCTAACTACATCAATTAATTAATATAGCGGAAACCAAATATATATGAACCCTACAGTAGATCTTGTTTCAAAAGGAGCAAAAAGCTAGTTCATTTATGGTGAAATGTGATGATTAAATTGATAGTGGTTTCAATATGACGTTGGGTAAAGATGAAAAACAAATAGAAAATTATCTAAACGTCAATTCTCTTACAAAAGCAAGGTATTAAAACGTTGATTAAATACAAACAAATGAAGTACAACGTTTTGTATCGGCATAAACCAAACTACATCAATTAATTAATATAGCGGAAACCAAATATAAATGAACCCTACAGTAGACCTTGTTTCAAACGGAACGAAAAGCTAGATCATTCATGGTTAAATACGATGATTAACTTGATAGTGGTTTCAATATGACGTTGGGCAAAGATGGAAAACAAATACAAAAATTATCTAAACGTCAACTCTCATACAAAATCAAGGTATTAAAACGTTGATTAAATACATACAAATGAAGTACAACGTTTTGAATCGGCATAAACCAAAATACATCAATTAATTAATATAGCGGAAACAAAATATATATGAACCCTACAGTAGATCTTGTGGCAAAAGGAGCTAAAAGCTAGATCATTCATGGTTAAATACGATGATTAAATTGATAGTGGTTTCAATATGACGTTGGGTAAAGATGGAAAACAGATAGAAAATTATCTAAACGTCAATTCTCTTACAAAAGCAAGGTATTAAAACGTTGATTAAATACAAACAAATGAAGTACAACGTTTTGTATCGGCATAAGCCAAACTACATCAATTAATTAATATAGCGGAAACCAAATATATATGAACCCCACAGTAGATCCTGTTTCAAAAGGAGCGAAAAGCTAGATCATTTATGGTTAAATACGATGATTAAATTGATAGTGGTTTCAATATGACGTTGGGTAAAGATGGAAAACAAATACAAAAATTATCTAAACGTCAATTCTGTTACAAAATCAAGGTATTAAAACGTTGATTAAATACATACAAATGAAGTACAACGTTTTGTATCGGCATAAACAAACTACATCAATTAATTCATATAGCGGAAACCAAATATATATGAACCCTACAGTAGATCTAGTTTCAAAAAGGAACACAAGTTAGATCATTCATGATTAAATATAATGATTATATTGATAGTGGTTTCAATATGACGTTGGGTAAAGTTGGAAAACAAATACAAAAATTATCTAAACGTCAATTCTGTTACAAAATCAAGGCATTAAAACATTGATTAAATACATACAAATGAAGTACAACGTTTTGTATCGGCATAAACAAACTACATCAATTAATTAATATAGCGGAAACCAAATATATATGAACCCTACAGTAGATCTAGTTTCAAAAAGGAACACAAGCTAGATCATTCATGGTTAAATACGATGATTATATTGATAGTGGTTTCAATATGACGTTGGGTAAAGATGGAAAATAAATACAAAAATTATCTAAACGTCAATTCCCTTACAAAAGCAAGGTATTAAAACGTTGATTAAATACAAACAAATGAAGAACAACGTTTTGTATCGGCATAAACCAAACTACATCAATTAATTAATATAGCGGAAACCAAATATATATGAACCCTACAGTAGATCTTGTTTCAAACGGAACAAAAAGCTAGATCATTCATGGTTAAAACGATGATTAAATTGATAGTGGTTTCAATATGACGTTGGGTAAAGATGGAAAACAAATACGAATATTATCTAAACGTCAATTCCCTTACAAAATCAAGGTATTAAAACGTTGATTAAATACATACATATGAAGTACAACGTTTTGTATCGGCATAAACCAAAATACATCAATTAATTAATATAGCGGAAACCAAATATATATGAACCCTACAGTAGATCTTGGCGGCAAAAAGGAGCTAAAAGCTAGATCATTCATGGTTAAATACGATGATTAAATTGATAGTGATTTCAATATGACGTTGGGTAAAGATGAAAAACAGATACAAAAGTTATCTAAACGTCAATTCTCTTACAAAAGCAAGGTATTAAAACGTTGATTAAATACAAACAAATGAAGTACAACGTTTTGTATCGGCATAAGCTAAATTACATCAATTAATTAATATAGTGGAAACCAAATATATATGAACCCCACAGTAGATCATGTTTCAAAAGGAGCAAAAAGCTAGATCATTTATGGTGAAATACGATGATTAAATTGATAGTGGTTTCAATATGACGTTGGGTAAAGATGGAAAACGAATACAAAAATTATCTAAACGTCAATTCTGTTACAAAATCAAGGCATTAAAACGTTGATTAAATACATACAAATGAAGTACAACGTTTTGTATCGGCATAAACAAACTACATCAATTAATTCATATAGCGGAAACCAAATATATATGAACCCTACAGTAGATCTAGTTTCAAAAAGGAACACAAGCTAGATCATTCATGATTAAATACGATGATTATATTGATAGTGGTTTCAATATGACGTTGGGTAAAGATGGAAAACAAATACAAAAATTATCTAAACGTCAATTCTGTTAAAAAATCAAGGCATTAAAACGTTGATTAAATACATACAAATGAAGTACAACGTTTTGTATCGGCATGCTAAAACTACATCAATTAATTAATATAGCGGAAACCAAATATATATGAACCCTACAGTCGATCTAGTTTCAAAAAGGAACACAAGCTAGATCATTCATGGTTAAATACGATGATTATATTGATAGTGGTTTCAATATGACGTTGGGTAAAGATGGAAAACAAATACAAAAGTTATCTAAACGTCAATTCTCTTACAAAAGCAAGGTATTAAAACGTTGATTAAATACACACAAATGAAGTACAACGTTTTGTATCAGCATAAACAAAAACACATCAATTAATTAATATAGCGGAAACCAAATATATATGAACCCTACAGTAGATCTGGTTTCAAAAAGGAGCAAAAAAGCTAGATCATTCATGGTTAAATACGATGATTAAATTGATAGTGGTTTCAATATGACGTTGGGTAAAGATGAAAAACAAATACAAAAACTATCTAAACGTCAACTCTCTTACAAAATCAAGTTGTTAAAACGTTGATTAAATACATACAAATGAAGTACAACGTTTTGTATCGGCATAAAACAAAATACATCAATTAATTAATATAGCGGAAACCAAATATATATGAACCCTATAGTAGATCTTGCGGCATAAAGGAGCAAAAAGCTAGATCATTCGTGGTTAAATACAATGATTAAATTGGTAGTGGTTTGAATATGACGTTGGGTAAAGATGGAAAACAAATACAAAAGTTATCTAAACTTCAATTCTCTTACAAAAGCAAGGTATTAAACCGTTGATTAAATACAAACAAATGAAGTACAACGTTTTGTATCAGCATAAGCCTAACTACATCAATTAATTAATATAGCGGAAACCAAATATATATGAACGCCTACAGTAGATCTTGTTTCAAAAGGAGCAAAAAGCTAGTTCATTTATGGTGAAATGTGATGATTAAATTGATAGTGGTTTCAATATGACGTTGGGTAAAGATGAAAAACAAATAGAAAATTATCTAAACGTCAATTCTCTTACAAAAGCAAGGTATTAAAACGTTGATTAAATACAAACAAATGAAGTACAACGTTTTGTATCGGCATAAACCAAACTACATCAATTAATTAATATAGCGGAAACCAAATATAAATGAACCCTACAGTAGACCTTGTTTCAAACGGAACGAAAAGCTAGATCATTCATGGTTAAATACGATGATTAACTTGATAGTGGTTTCAATATGACGTTGGGCAAAGATGGAAAACAAATACAAAAATTATCTAAACGTCAACTCTCATACAAAATCAAGGTATTAAAACGTTGATTAAATACATACAAATGAAGTACAACGTTTTGTATCGGCATAAGCCAAAATACATCAATTAATTAATATAGCGGAAACAAAATATATATGAACCCTACAGTAGATCTTGCGGCAAAAAGGAGCAAAAAGCTAGATCATTTATGGTTAAATACGATGATTAAATTGATAGTGGTTTCAATATGACGTTGGGTAAAGATGGAAAACAGATACAAAAATTATCTAAACGTCAATTCTGTTACAAAATCAAGGCATTAAAACGTTGATTAAATACAAACAAATGAAGTACAACGTTTTGTATCGGCATAAGCCAAACTACATCAATTAATTCATATAGCGGAAACCAAATATATATGAACCCTACAGTAGATCCTGTTTCAAAAAGGAGCAAAAAGCTAGATCATTCATGATTAAATATAATGATTATATTGATAGTGGTTTCAATATGACGTTGGGTAAAGATGGAAAACAAATACAAAAATTATCTAAACGTCAATTCTGTTACAAAATCAAGGCGTTAAAACGTTGATTAAATACATACAAATGAAGTACAACGTTTTGTATCGGCATAAACAAACTACATCAATTAATTCATATAGCGGAAACCAAATATATATGAACCCTACAGTAGATCTAGTTTCAAAAAGGAACACAAGTTAGATCATTCATGATTAAATATAATGATTATATTGATAGTGGTTTCAATATGACGTTGGGTAAAGTTGGAAAACAAATACAAAAATTATCTAAACGTCAATTCTGTTACAAAATCAAGGCGTTAAAACATTGATTAAATACATACAAATGAAGTACAACGTTTTGTATCGGCATAAACAAACTACATCAATTAATTAATATAGCGGAAACCAAATATATATGAACCCTACAGTAGATCTAGTTTCAAAAAGGAACACAAGCTAGATCATTCATGGTTAAATACGATGATTATATTGATAGTGGTTTCAATATGACGTTGGGTAAAGATGGAAAAGAAATACAAAAATTATCTAAACGTCAATTCCCTTACAAAAGCAAGGTATTAAAACGTTGATTAAATACAAACAAATGAAGAACAACGTTTTGTATCGGCATAAACCAAACTACATCAATTAATTAATATAGCGGAAACCAAATATATATGAACCCTACAGTAGATCTTGTTTCAAACGGAACAAAAAGCTAGATCATTCATGGTTAAAACGATGATTAAATTGATAGTGGTTTCAATATGACGTTGGGTAAAGATGGAAAACAAATGCGAATATTATCTAAACGTCAATTCCCTTACAAAATCAAGGTATTAAAACGTTGATTAAATACATACATATGAAGTACAACGTTTTGTATCGGCATAAACCAAAATACATCAATTAATTAATATAGCGGAAACCAAATATATATGAACCCTACAGTAGATCTTGCGGCAAAAAGGAGCTAAAAGCTAGATCATTCAAGGTTAAATACGATGATTAAATTGATAGTGATTTCAATATGACGTTGGGTAAAGATGAAAAACAGATACAAAAGTTATCTAAACGTCAATTCTCTTACAAAAGCAAGGTATTAAAACGTTGATTAAATACAAACAAATGAAGTACAACGTTTTGTATCGGCATAAGCTAAATTACATCAATTAATTAATATAGTGGAAACCAAATATATATGAACCCCACAGTAGATCATGTTTCAAAAGGAGCAAAAAGCTAGATCATTTATGGTGAAATACGATGATTAAATTGATAGTGGTTTCAATATGACGTTGGGTAAAGATGGAAAACGAATACAAAAATTATCTAAACGTCAATTATGTTACAAAATCAAGGCATTAAAACGTTGATTAAATACATACAAATGAAGTACAACGTTTTGTATCGGCATAAACAAACTACATCAATTAATTCATATAGCGGAAACCAAATATATATGAACCCTACAGTAGATCTAGTTTCAAAAAGGAACACAAGCTAGATCATTCATGATTAAATACGATGATTATATTGATAGTGGTTTCAATATGACGTTGGGTAAAGATGGAAAACAAATACAAAAATTATCTAAACGTCAATTCTGTTAAAAAATCAAGGCATTAAAACGTTGATTAAATACATACAAATGAAGTACAACGTTTTGTATCGGCATGCTAAAACTACATCAATTAATTAATATAGCGGAAACCAAATATATATGAACCCTACAGTCGATCTAGTTTCAAAAAGGAACACAAGCTAGATCATTCATGGTTAAATACGATGATTATATTGATAGTGGTTTCAATATGACGTTGGGTAAAGATGGAAAACAAATACAAAAGTTATCTAAACGTCAATTCTCTTACAAAAGCAAGGTATTAAAACGTTGATTAAATACATACAAATGAAGTACAACGTTTTGTATCAGCATAAACAAAAACACATCAATTAATTAATATAGCGGAAACCAAATATATATGAACCCTACAGTAGATCTAGTTTCAAAAAGGAGCAAAAAAGCTAGATCATTCATGGTTAAATACGATGATTATATTGATAGTGGTTTCAATATGACGTTGGGTAAAGATGGAAAACAAATACAAAAATTATCTAAACGTCAATTCTGTTAAAAAATCAAGGTGTTAAAACGTTGATTAAATACATACAAATGAAGTACAACGTTTTGTATCGGCATGCTAAAACTACATCAATTAATTCATATAGCGGAAACCAAATATATATGAACCCTACAGTAGATCTAGTTTCAAAAGGGAGCAAAAAGCTAGATCATTCATGATTAAATACGATGATTATATTGATAGTGGTTTCAATATGACGTTGGGTAAAGATGGAAAACAAATACAAAAATTATCTAAACGTCAATTCTGTTAAAAAATCAAGGCATTAAAACGTTGATTAAATACATACAAATGAAGTACAACGTTTTGTATCGGCATGCTCAAACTACATCAATTAATTCATATAGCGGAAACCAAATATATATGAACCCTACAGTAGATCTAGTTTCAAAAAGGAGCAAAAAGCTAGATCATTCATGATTAAATACGATGATTATATTGATAGTGGTTTCAATATGACGTTGGGTAAAGATGGAAAACAAATAGAAAATTATCTAAACGTCAATTCTCTTACAAAAGCAAGGTATTAAAACGTTGATTAAATACAAACAAATGAAGTACAACGTTTTGTATCGGCATAAACCAAACTACATCAATTAATTAATATAGCGGAAACCAAATATAAATGAACCCTACAGTAGACCTTGTTTCAAACGGAACGAAAAGCTAGATCATTCATGGTTAAATACGATGATTAACTTGATAGTGGTTTCAATATGACGTTGGGTAAAGATGGAAAATAAATACAAAAATTATCTAAACGTCAACTCTCTTACAAAAGCAAGGTATTAAAACATTGATTAAATACAAACAAATGAAGTACAACGTTTTATATCGGCATAAACCAAACTACATCAATTAATTAATATAGCGGAAACCAAATATATATGAAACCTACAGTAGATCTTGTTTCAAAAGGAGCAAAAAGCTAGATCTTTTATGGTGAAATACGATGATTAAATTGATAGTGGTTTCAATATGACGTTGGGTAAAGATGAAAAACAAATTCAAAAATTATCTAAACGTCAATTCTGTTACAAAATCAAAGTATTAAAACGTTGATTAAATACATACAAATGAAGTACAACGTTTTGTATCGGCATAAACCAAACTACATCAATTAATTAATATAGCGGAAACCAAATATAAATGAACCCTACAGTAGATCTTGTTTCAAACGGAACAAAAAGCTAGATCATTCATGGTTAAATACGATGATTAACTTGATAGTGGTTTCAATATGACGTTGGGTAAAGATGGAAAATAAATACAAAAATTATCTAAACGTCAATTCCTTACAAAAGCAAGGTATTAAAACATTGATTAAATACAAACAAATGAAGTACAACGTTTTGTATCGGCATAAACCAAACTACATCAATTAATTAATATAGCGGAAACCAAATATATGTGAACCTACAGTAGATCTTGTTTCAAAAGGAGCAAAAAGCAAGATCATTTATGGTGAAATACGATGATTAAATTGATAGTGGTTCAATATGACGTTGGGTAAAGATAAAAAACAATACAAAAATTATCTAAACGTCAATTCTGTTACAAAATCAAGGTATTAAAAAACGTTGATTAAATACATACAAATGAAGTACAACGTTTTGTATCGGCATAAACAAACTACATCAATTAATTAATATAGCGGAAACCAAATATATTATGAACCCTGCAGTAGATCTAGTTTCAAAAAGGAACACAAGCTAGATCATTCATGATTAAATACGATGATTAATTGATAGTGGTTTCAATATGACGTTGGGTAAGATGGAAAACAAATACAAAAATTATCTAAACGTCAATTCTCTTACAAAATCAAGGCATTAAAACGTTGATTAAATACATACAAATGAAGTACAACGATTTGTATATCGGCATAAACAAACTACATCAATTAATTAATATAGCGGAAACCAAATATATATGAACCCTACAGTAGATCTTGTTTCAAAAGGAACACAAGCTAGGTCATTCATGGTAAATACGATGATTATATTGATTGTGGTTTCAATATGACGTTGGATAAAGATGGAAAACAAATACAAAAATTATTTTAAACGTCAATTCCCTTACAAAAGTAAGGTATTAAAACGTTGATTAAATATACACAAATGAAGTACAACGTTTTGTATCAGCATAAACCAAAATACATCAATTAATTAATATAGCGGAAACCAAATATATATGAACCTACAGTAGATCTGGTTTCAAAAGGAGCAAAAAAGCTAGATCATTCATGGTTAAACACGATGATTAACTTGATAGTGGTTTCAATATGACGTTGGGCAAAGATGGAAAACAAAACAAAAATTATCTAAAACGTCAACTCTCTTACAAAATCAAGGTATTAAAACGTTGATTAAATACATACAAATGAAGTACAACGTTTTGTATCGGCATAAACCAAAATACATCAATTAATTAATATAGCGGAAACCAAATATATATGAACCTATAGTAGTTCTTGCGGCAAAAAGGAGCAAAAAGCTAGATCATTCATGGTTAAATACAATGATTAAATTGATAGTGGTTTCAATATGACGTTGGGTAAAGATGGAAAACAAATACAAAAGTTATCTAAACGTCAATTCTCGTACAAAAGCAAGGTATTAAAA
>NCTC01003718.1:0-25371 GCA_002319775.1 Fagopyrum tataricum | reverse complement strand
AACTATCCAGAGTTCTATATCGAGATAGATGTACTAGTAGGATCGACGAGTAGATCTTTAGTACTATCTTGGTGAGTGTTATGCTTATGTGCTTATATGCCATGCTGTGTTTATTTTCGTACTAGCTATGATGTGATGTGTGATCTTATTAGATCTTGCTGTGTTACTGCGATTGTTTATAGCTGGAGATGGTTCTTTCCTCTATGCTATTGCGATGTGATAGGTTTAGTTGGAGATGATATTCCTCCATGCTACTTTGGTGGACATAGTAGTGTTGGCAGATGTTTTTCTTCCATGCCTTTGGTTATGTTGATGAGTTGGCTAGAGATGTTTTCCTCTATGCCCTTGTGAGATGATGATGTTTTGGCTAGAGATGTTTTTCCTCTATGCCTTGGATAGTATAGTGATATTATGGATGGAGATGATGAGTTCCTCCATGCCTGTGCTCGAGGTTATAGAGAGAGTTATACCTCGGCTTTTGAGTCCGAGTGGTTTTAGGACTTTACAAGTTTCGGGACGAAACTTGTTTCTAGGGGGAGAGATGTAAGAACCTTAGTCTTTAGAGCCACTTTGGCCTTAGCCGCCCCCGCGGGTCCGTGAGGCCGCCCCGGCGGCTCGTCTGTTGTTCTGCCCTTGCGGTTTCCTGCGGCTGCAGCCGGCTTTGTTGACCTTTGACCCGTGCTTTACTCTTTCATTTCCTTAACCTATTTCCTTTGCTTTGGGAGCAAGAGATCTTCATTCCCATTGCAGTTTACCTCCTCACGTCCTTCTTGCCCCTTCTCGCTCCTTGATCTTCTTGAGTTGGTTTCTTCTTTGTTTGGAAGTGGTTTTGTGCGGCTTTGGTAGAGGTTGATGTTGTGCTTAGTTGCTGAGCTTGTGATGCCAGATGAGAGTATGTTCTGTTCTTTCTTTGGGTGATCACAACAGTAGAGGTGAGCTCCTTGTTTCTCCTTCCTTTCTTTCTTTCTTGTTCTTTCTCCCTAGCTTAGGATTAGATGCATGTATAAGTGTATGTTGATGTTAGATTGTGTATGTGGCTTTGGAATGGAGAAGACGTGAATTGATCACGTGAAGAGCCGAAGAGGAACCGCGGGATCACTTTCTGCACTGTCGCCGCCCCCGCGGTCCAGCGAAGCCGCCCCTGCGGGAACCCTGTCATCGCACCCGCACCCGGAAGCCGCCGCCCCCGCGGCTACTGTCCCAGCGCCTGCGCTTGCCTGCGGCCCTTGTCACCGCACCTGCGGCCGAGTGTCGCCGTGCCTGCGGGTTGCCTTGCTCCGCCCCTGCGTCTCTCTTGTCACGCAAGTGCGTCTTGTCCCGGGTCTACCTAGAGTTGGGTAGATCCTTTCCTTTCCTAGTATGAGCGGTTTAGTAGCATGCTAGGTACATGTATGAGGATAGAATGACGATGAGTATGATATCGTTTATGCCGGTTATGGCTTTGAGGTTTATGAGTTAGGATACGATCCTTATGGATCCCTTGGGTCTAGGTGTGACCCCTTTGATGGATAGGAGTTTGATATATCTTGTTATGCCGTGTTGTTAGGCAGTGTTGTCCTCTAGATTGGGGTGGACCGTGTTTGAGAGTTGATCGTGGTTGAGACTACTTCAGAGGTTGAGGTAAGTCCATAGGACTTACTTAGCTGTCATCCTTATATTGGATGTATGCATGAGTGGTGTATGTGTTATATGCTTGATAGCATGCGACGTTGTTATTACCTACCTATGGTTTAGTGAGCGCCCATTGTAGGGCCGTGACAACCCAACCCTGTAACGCCCCCAAAATTGGATAGACGTCACAACGCCAAGAGCCCCGGACAAGGACTCCCTCAGGCTAAAATAAACGATATAGGTGAATAAATAAAACATAAACCATGAGCGGCCTTGACTTGCCGAAAGATAGAAATCCCAAGGACGTTCCGAAACGTCAACCACAAACGGGTCCAAACCCGTAAAGCAAATAACATAATAGATGATGAGAATCCCAACATATAAAGCAAACCGACCCAAAAGATGAAACAAGGTTACGAACGAGTCCTACCAAAACATGACCATCCCAACTCAACCGACAAAACGCTAACTAGGGTTCCTGACCTCCATGCTCTTGAATTGTTCTTGTACCTGATTATGTCAAAAACATAATCAGCCCCACCGTGTGGGGTTAGTCTTCCACATAGACTAAGCCAATACATAAGTAGGGTAATATATGAACTAGACATGAGTATAAGAACATATAATAACACATGATCACTTTGGAAATACTAAAAGCGGTAAATAATCTCATGCTTGAAAATATCATAAATACTCAAAGGAATCTAAATCATTATGACTCAAATATTCAAGATATATAAATAAACGTTTAAATCAATGTCATCTCAAATATACTCATAATCGTCTCAAAGAGTTCAAAAATCTCAACATGTTTCCAATAAGTTCAAACTACTTAACAAATTCAAATCAACCATATTCCGAATAATTCAATAACTTTTCAAAAGGGTTTCAAACCAAAGTCATCTTAAATAGTACTCTTAGACCATTTCAAAATAAATCAATCCCATATAATCTTAATAAGCGTTAAATCCAAAACAATATCTCACAAAGGCGTACTAAATACTCATAAGTTAAAATGAATACTCATAACCCAAATCATATAACTCATAATGAAATCAACATAATCTTAAATAACAGGTATAAATGTATAACTCGTAACCAATGGTCAATTGACCTAAATGGGGTAACAAGGTATATACTTGCCCCTTTCTCAAAACATCACAACAATCATCCAAATCATATTATGGAAACATGCTCGAGCATTTTTACTTTAGAAATCATATCAAATCACGAAAGTTGTGTTTTACTTTAAAACATGTCCAACCTGTGTTGAACACGAAGGTACCTCCTAACCCTGACCAGAGGGTGATCACGGCAATCACGGATCAGGTGCAGTCCAACTCCACCCCCAAAGATCAGGCTTATCCCCGGCCCGACTAACCCAAGACCTTCACTACTAGGTGGGCATGGGCGTCGCAATCCGAGGAGCGTGAAAATCATGAAAACAAAATACCGGCTAATAGCCGTTGGGGTCGTGAGCCCTGTATCTCAATGAATAAATATAAGGCAAAGCCGTAAAGGTCATAGACCAAATCATCTCACATGTATATATATATGGCAGAAATCAATTATGTCAAAGACTAAGTCATCTCAAATACTCCATAAAAATCCAACAATCATAAACTCTGTAAAATGCCATAAACCGAAATAAAACACAACATCGCCTAATGGCAAATCAATACCAATCAAGTATACTCAAAGACTTTCAAACTCAAATTATCAACTCATGTAAAAATATTAAACAAGTCAAGATGCGTACTCACAAATGTTATCAAAATCAAATCTCACTCATATCATGATCTTAAACCGAAAACAATATCAATATATTCCTTATAAACTCCACATATCATTCATCTTTAAAAAGTATATGAATATAAATAATATAAGTATCATGCCAAAAGTAACTCAACATATTTTAAAATATCAAACATGCATATAATATCATAATGACTTAAACTTAATCATGCTCATATAAAATCTCACAAGTACTTGCCTCGATAATTCTTACGTAGCGGCTTTTAAGCCAAATCAACGTCAACCTATCACTTCAAACAACCTAGGCAAGCAAAAGATCACTCAATCAACATATAAACTATATTCCATAAAGTCACAACACCGTCTAATAGGTGTAGGAGTGACTTACGTAATTCCAAATCGAGTTCGGTTTCACTTCTCCTAGGGTTTGTCCTTAACCCGTTATCCAACCGAGTACGTACCTAGAATATCCAACTATGCATATTACGTTCTAATATTCCAACTCATACCTTAATATGCATATATCCATTTTCAAGAGTTTCGAGTTTCAAGATCACTTACGTAGCGTCAAAAGACGAAAGCCGATCGACGGTTGTCGAACTTTGACTTGCTAGACCCTTCCCGAACGTAAAACCGGACCTAAACATCAAAGCTAAACAAATTCAGCTCTAAAAGCTAAATTTGGTTACTAAAAATAATACATATAATTATAGAATAATTTTTCATAACTAAAACTTAGGGTTAAAACTCGTAATATCATTTCCGGGTCAAAAATATGCAAACGCATAAGTTTGGGCCATTTTTGTAATATAAACTTTGAGTTAAAACTGTAATTTCACTTTATGGGGCAATTTTCATAAACCAAAATTGTGGGCCATTAATGTAATCAAAACTTTGGTTAACTTCTGCAATTAAACTAATAGGGGCTTAAATGTTAAAACAAGAAACATGGGTAATAACTGTAATTATAAACTTTAGGGTAGTTTCTGTAACACCCCAAATTCGCGGGACTCGGGATGCTACGGGCGAGACCTCACAATGGGTCCCGACCCTTAGCTTGACAACAATTTCACCGGACCTTTCCAACAAGGCACAAATAAAGGCAAAAACTCAAAACGTTTTTAATGTATGCGAAAATCGAAAGGTAAAGAGTACAACGTGGAAACTCAGCCTAGTCCTCAAAATGACGTAACTCCGATACGGAAATCTAAAACATACAAAAACATCCACAAACTAACGATATGAAAACATAACCCAAAAACGTCCCCGTCCTATAATGTACGGAGACCCCGGCTGTCAACTCCTCCACCTCACTCGGCGGCGTCCCTAACCTGCAAGGCATCTACAACCACGGTTTAAAACCGTTAGCTCATATTCGAAGCATTAGAAAAGGGGTGAAGGCAAAAACACACGGATATCACATACATCACATACAAACTCCAAAACACACAAGTCCGGTTTATTATCTTTTTATTATTAAGTCGTATCCCGTTCTAATTCAACTTAGGTTTGTGACATGAGACCCACTGTGGTCTCGCCTCGAAGCCTACTTACCGGCAAAGAATGGTACGGATGCATCCGACCATCTAACCCGCCGGGATAGTCGACGAGATCCTCCTAGACTTTACGCAGAGCTAGGCAGAATGTCACCGCCCGTTATCATACACTTGGGCCAAAATATATAAGGTCGGTGGTCCTATTTACCAGTTTAGTTGTTTATAACATAAACAAAAATACAAGCACACACCACCGACACACACCAATGCTAATACGTAAAATACGAGCTAAGTAAGTCCGGAGACTTACCTCGTCACCACACTCAAGTCACCACACTCTTGCTTCCTTAAGGAGGAAGCCCACAACGTGCTCACAAGAGATATGCATATCAATACATACTCACTCTCAAGAAGTCTTAGACTTCACTCTAGTGATCTAAGCAAGATCACCTAACCCTCAAGCTAGGAATGCATCCTAGGTCCCAAAATCAAACTGAAATCAAACTGAAATCCGTACAATAATGATAAACCCAAAATCCCACGAATACACCTAGTGTACGGAACCCTCAACAGATCACCCCTCTGGATCACTCTGCAGCTCTCCTAACCTGCAAAGGATCTACAACACGGTATAAAACCGTTAGCTAACTATACACATATATAAGAAGATGCTAGAGCACAAACACACATCAGTAATATTAACACATCATCATGATATCACACATTTACCCGGTTTATTATCTTTAATAAGTCTAACACTCGATCGTATAATAAATGTATATGAATATACGTGACACGAGGAATGCATATATAACCCTCGCATCTGCGTGCAATAGCTAGCTGGAGTGATATCAGCGCACTTTTCCGTATACCATATGGAGTGGTAGGTGCCCTTCCCGTATACCAGAACTAACTAGCTTACAGAGAACTTCCCAGACTCCACTACGGGATGAAAGGTAAGTTGTCACAGCCACTACAATGGGCGGTCAATATAACATAGGTCGGTGACCATAATAACACATGCTATAAAGCATATAACACACACCACTCAAGCATACATCCAATATAAGGATAGTAGCTAAGTAAGTCCTATGTACTTACCTCAATCTCAGGAGTAACTCAACTACGATCAACTCTCCGACTGGTCCACCTCGTAAACCTCAAAGCCATAACCGGCATAACTATATCATACTCATCATAAACCGATACCTAGCATGGTACTAGTTCCCTCATACTAGGAAAGGAAAGGAGCTACCCAACTATGGGTAGTCCCGGGACAAGACGCACCTGCGTGATCAAGGGACGCAAGGGTGGAATGGATAACCCGCAGGCGCGGCAGGGAACAGCCGCAGGCGCAGTGACACGGGACGCAGGCAACGCAGGCAAGGCGTTGGCGCTGGCGCGGGCGCTGCGGCACAGCTTCCGCAGGGGCGACGACAGTGCAGAACGTGATCCCGTGGCTTCTCTTCAGCTCTTCACGTGATCAAAACTCCTCTTTCCATTCCAAAGTCACACACATGCAGCAACATACACAATCCATCATCATCCTATGTCCAAACATCTAATCCTAAGCTAAAGAAATGGAATCCAAGAAGAAAGAAGAGAAGAGGAAGAAGGAAGCTTACCACAGCTATGGTCCTAGGCTGCAGGGAAGATCAACACACACCAAAGCTGGCTTCCAAGCTCAGCAACACACAACACTAGCAGCAACAAACACCAAGGTCACACAAAACTCTCTTCCAAACTCAAGAAACCAAGACAAGGTCAAGGGAAGGGATGAAGAAGCAAGAAGGACGTAGGAAGCTGAAGGAAGAGGTGTGAAACCCTTGCTCACGAAGCCAAGGGAAGAATAAGAGGAGGAAAGGTAAAGCACGGTCAAGGGAGTCAACAAAACCGGTTGCAGCCGCCGGAAACCGCAGGGGCGGTTCCATGAGCCGCAGGGGCGGAAACCCGCAGGGGCGGCAGTCAAGCCCGCGGGTGCGGAGAGGCAAATCTTGGTCAAGCCAATCTTGGCTAAGGACCAAGACTCGGTCCGAAAGAAAAGGGCTGTCACAAACATGTTGCTTGGTTTTTGAGAATTGTAAGTAGCTTAGGTGATGTTTCATTAGTGGCATTGGAATCAGCTACAAAACTACAACTTGAAGGTGTAGACTTGAAATAGCTGAGATTGGTTTATCCAACTACTGTTGTAAGGTTTATATGCTCTTGTATTTTGCTGAATTATTTAAATGAATGCCTTGACGTCATTCTTCTACTAGTTGTTGTGCTTGATCTTTTTCCAGATTTTAATATTACCTTTGATTTTTTGTTTGTAGTTACTAACAAGTTTTTAACTCTGCTTGAGTACTTTGCTACACAACCGGTCCCAAGCCCGGATAAAGGAGGAGGGGAGACTTGTTATGAAACTTGATTTGCCTGTGAACTAATCTGCTTGTTCGAGTTTGTTTATGTACTGCTTTTTGGAACTTTAAATTGATAATACTTCATTATTAGTTGAGGTAATAATGTTTTCTATATTTGTTTTACCATTTTCCAAAACTCCTATTCAACTGGTATATTTCAATCCACAATGCTGGATTTGCAGTCTCTTTATAATGGGCTCCTGACAATTGCCGATTCAGAAATGGACACACCAATAAAGAAAAGATCTTCAATTTGTTAGGGCGATTTTAAATGCACGGCGGAAGAATTCACAAATGCACGACGTTTACGGTTTCAGGAACCGTTACGGTTCCGGAACCGTGACCGTGGTAGAAAATGGGAAAAAAATATTATTATTTTTTGTTCTTACACGGTCACGGGATCCGTGACCGTGGTGGGAATTTAAATTTTTTTGTTTTACCCCTATATTAGTAAAATTTATGAAGTAAATCTGTCACGGTTTCGGGAACCGTAGCCGCCACGATTCCGGAAACCGTGACCGTGGATTTTTTTCACGGTTAAGGTTTCCGGAACCATGACGGTTCCGGAAACCGTAAGCGTCGTGCACTTGTTAATTTTTCCGCCGTGTACTTAGAAGTTCCGATTTGTTATCTACCTTCCTCACGCTCTTTTTTTTTTTAATTCTACGGTTGCATTAGTTGATGGTGATCATAACAAATTAGATGATATTAATTTAAAATTGGATTAAGTGGGCAAACTAAATGAGACTTTAATAACTACAAGGTGATAAAATGAGCATTTTGTATTCTAGTTATAAAGTAATTGGGAACACCTTTGTCTTTCTAAATGCTTTGGCATAATTGAATTCCGAAACCTACGCATATTCAACAAATCCCTTCTTCTAAAGCTAAGTTTGAGGCTAGCTTCTCCAATAGGCTAACAATCATTTTAGCTTTCTTCTGAAGGCTTAATAATTCAAGAATTTCTCATTCATTGATGCACCGCTCGACTGAACTCCGAGTTATTCCTTTTGAAGTCTCGAACATCCTTAAAATTCCTATTTGTTTTCCATGGCATGTGGACAATCGCATCTGATACGCCCCAGCCTATGGATCCAACGATGCAAGACAAGCATAAAACTAAAGAAAAACATACACATGAGTTTTATTTGATTTTTGATAATTGAAAATAAAGTAAAACATATGTATTGCTAGAGCTTCAAGCATATCACAATCCACTCTACATTACCCGCATCAACTCTCACAAGCCTCTCAACTATGAGAACTAATGCGTTCGCCCTCGCATCTCACAAAGACAATCCACCCGGCATCTCACCAAGGAGGAGGTTTCAACATCTCACCAAAAACCAAGGAAATCGACTCTTTTTCCAAAAATATCAACTCTCACTTATTTTTCTATGCATCATGCGAACCTTTAAATAGGTTTTGGACTCTTCACATTGTGACCATAAATCCAACTACTGAAAGAATTGAATTTACAACCCATTTATTGGACGAATCTTCTCTTGTACTCTTCATCAATATTGTATCCCTTTAAATCATCTTTCCAGCAAGTATTTATGGACCTTCATTGGATAAACGTAGCATTCTTTATGTCCAAAATACTGAAGGGTCGACTGAAGATGATTCGGGGTAATATGTGTTGAACAACCTGGGATAAGGAATTTATAAAGAGTGATGTGCCCTAACCAGATCAGGATAATCAAGTGATACTCAATGTCCCAACTAAGTTAGATCATGAGGAGAGAGATGTCCAAGCTGAGCATACAAAGATAGATGATCCAAGCATAGTCCAAGAATAAGAGCAAGGTGATAAACTTCCACTCATAACGAACACAAGAGCTCGAGCTAAGGAGCTTCAACTAGAGCTTAAGAAGGGACTTATATGCCTCGAAAATCCTAGTCCAATCTCCTTTGAGCTACTCACTCTTCTTAAGGCTCATCCAAGTACATAATATCATTGTTATTGTTTTAATGACATTATTATAAAGCTTGACATCAAAGTAGAAGTTCCTTGGCTTCTAAGTAGAAGGAGTGGTTGAAATATTTATGTCTTTTGTTTTTATTAATGCCAAGTTTGACATCCAAGTAGAAGGAGTAGTGGATGTCCTACTTCGTAGTATTTTTATCAATTTTCTTCCTAAATGTTTTGCCATTGCTAAGAATATTCTAAAATGTAACACCCCAAATCCGCGGGACTCGGGATGCTACGGGCGATACCTCACAATGGGTCCCGACCCTTAGCTTGACAACAATTTCACCGGACCTTCCAACAATGCACAAATAAAGGCGAAAACTTAAAACGTTTTTAATGTATGTGAAAGCCCAAAAAGTAAAGACTACAAAGTGGAAACTCAGCCGAGTCCTCAAAACATCACAACTCCGATAAGAAAACCAAACCGTACTACATAATCCACAATACAAAGACATATCCCAAAAACGTCCCCGTCCTAAAATGTACAGAGACCCCATCTATCAACTCCTCCACCTCACTCGGCGGCGTCCCTAACCTGCAAGTCATCTACAACCACGGTTTAAAACCGTTAGCTAATATTCTAAGCATTAGAAAAGCGGTGAAGGCACAACCACATACATAACACATAACATAAAACACACAAGTCCGGTTTATTATCTTTTTATTATTAAGTCATATCCCGTTCTAATTCAACTTAGGTTTGTGGCACGAGAACCACCGTGGTCTCGCCCCGGTCCCCACTTCCGGCAAAAATGGTACGGATGCACCCGACCATATCACCCGCCGGGCTAGTCGCCGAGATCAGACTACACGCAGAGTCTAGGCAAGATGTCACCGCCCGTTATCATACACTTGGGCCAAAATATACATAAGGTCGGTGGTCCTAATTACCGGTTTCGTTGTCATAACAAAAGCATAAACACATACCACCAAACATACATCAATGCTAATAGATAAAATACGAGCTAAGTAAGTCCGGAGACTTACCTCGTCCCAATGCTAAATCACAAAACGCTCTCGTTTCCATTGGGAAGAAGCACACAACCTGCTCACAACAAGATAACCATCAAAACCCTCTCAACTCAAGAAGTCTAGGACTTCCACACAAACGATCTACGCAAGATCATTTGACTCTCATTCTAGGACCGCATCCTAAAATCTCTCATACTCACATCTCACTCAACGCATGAGGAGATATCTCAACAACCTACTAACTCTCATATGATCATACTCAAAACCCAAGAACGAGTGAAAGCCTACTAGGTCTATCATGCTCATCACACTCTCCACACATGAAAGTAACACCCAACAGTTCATAACCTCAAAGATATTGGTCCTCAACCCAAGAGGCACAAGCTAGCCTAGAAGATCCATTATGCTCACATGCTCATATCCAACAATTACATCGAGCCTTAGGGGCTCCTAGGCTCACAACCACTAAATGGTATTTCAAGCTACTCTAGATCCATCCTAGGCATGTTACTAACATGATTGAACAACAATACTAAGGAATGAACGAAGGGGAAGGGAGAGGAGGAACCTACTATCGAAGAAACGTAGCCGCGGAGTCAAGCCGGCGCCCCGGCGGAGCAGAGGCCGCCCCTGCGGAACCAGGAGCCGCCCCCCGCGCCGTCCGTGTCCTGGAGCCCTGGAGCCGCCCCGCGGCGGTGCTGAGCCGTGCCCGCGGCTGTGCTGGGCCGCTCCCGCGGCCGTGCTGTGCCGCCCCTGCGGCTGGCCACGCCTGCAGGCGTGATGATCCTCCCCCGCGGGTTCTGCGCAGAACGTCGTCTTCTTCGTCTTCGATCGTGAATCATTGGCTCCAAAGTCCTCCTTTCCTTGTTGGGTCTTCTCCAAACACTCCCTACTGATCTTAGGCTCCTCTCCACGACCTAATCGAGCTAAGAACGCAGCCATGCAAAGAGTTGAGTAAAAACCTCTCAAAAGCCTCATCCATGGCTATGGATGAAGGAGGAAAGAAGAAAGGGGTGAATCAGCAATGAAGGAGAAGGAAGGAAGAGGAAGAAGCTTACTACACTTGTTCTGGGATCCCTCTACTGCAGTCCACACATGCAAGAGTTGCAATCCAAATGGAAGAAGAGAAGAGAGCAAAGAGAGGAAGAGGGAGAGGGAAATGAACGTGCAAGAGAAAGAGAGGAGAGAGAGAGGGAGGGGACAAGGGATGTCAAGGGAGAGGGGACAACAGATGTCATGTCACATCACCACGGAACGAGGGGTCGGAAATGACCCCTTGTCACTTCGACCCGGAACGAAGGGTCGGAAAGCGGGAAAAAAAGGAAAAACGACGAGTCGGCTCGGGATTTTCTTAGGAATAAATCCCGGCTCTCGGGATTACGGGATAACTACAAAGTGCTCCAAGTCCGGAATAAAATTCCGGACGTTATATAAAAAGTGATCTAAACAACTTGAAGCATGCTCCCAAAAAGATTTTTGTTTTTCCTTTCTTTCTTTTCTTACTTTGTAATTGGATCTTACTAAGAGAGAAGGCATTTACATCTTTGCTAGTGTTGTTTTCATGTATTTTGATAGCATCTTTTTATGCTATCTTTAGTAGTGTTGTTTTCATGTGTTTTCCTTAGTTTTTGCACGGGATAAGGCATCTACATCTTTGCTAGTTCTTAAATACATCAATGAATGTCTATTTCCCTTTGTCTCTTGTGTTTAGGTGTTTTAGGTCCAAATTGGAACATAAATGAATGAAATTCATCAAGGCTAATGAAGCTCTCATCATCAACATCATCCATGGAAAGCAAATGAATGCATGAAGAAAGACCCAGAGCCACAAGGAAAAATAAGAGGACCAATTCCCTTTGTCTCTTTAACGCCTCGCCTTTCGAACCGTCCGCTACGAAGCTTGACTTCACCGACAATAACCCTGCTCCCCTCTACAACCTTTTCTACCGTCACCTCTCACGGTTCTTCCTCGCGTTGATACTGCCTGATCCGCGTCACCCCTCGTCCACACTACCTCTCTTTTCCTCTTCGTTCCGACCCTCGTCATTCCTCGGTTTAGCGTCCCCTACTGTTAAACAGCTGCTGGTCGGGATTGAGTTTTGAACCACGGTGACTCCACGGCCGTCACAATCACCGCCAACGCCACTCCCTTCCGCATGCCCTTGTAAACCGGCCGACCAGCTTGTTGACTCTGCTCCGCCTCGGCAAACGTTGCCGCTTAGGAAGTCGGTAAGCCACCTTCGTCTTATGATTTACGGAAAGAAACTGTTGAGCAACGCAATGATGTGAACGAAATTAAACATAGGGACGAGAAGTAACGGGAGAAGTGTTCAGTTACAACGGGTGCTGCTAGTGTAGGGGTCGAACCGTGGACGGCAAAACACACAAAAAAGCTTCACACTGTCGCTGGTATGTATCGAACTAGTGATCTTGAGTTGTCGGCTCTTACCGAGATTCGAACCGAGATAGTAACATCTATGTGTTTGTTTAACAAATATCGAACCCGGAACCGTGTCATCCGTGCCACCGACATTTAACGGAACCAGTTAACGTATTCGACCCATTTCCGGTTAGATCCGCATCCGACCTTTGTAATTAAATTAATCTAATTTATTTGAAATTAAGAATAAATTATTTTATAACCATATGATAATGCACGATAAGATAGTTTATATTATTAGCGGAGATAATGGAATTTTGAACGATATGGGATTAAGTAGAAACCGGTGTGAGAACCATAAATAGTCGAGAGGCTAAATAGCGATAAAATAAGGTAAGAAATCCCGAGATGAGCGGATTTTATGAAACAACTTTGGAAGTTAAGGGAGCTCGGGAAAATCTATGGATAGAAATCGGAACCTAAGTTAGCGGAATAAAATGAGTGTATTCTAGAGACCGGGACAAAATTGGGGAATAGACGAATTATTCATGTTGTTAAAAGAATAACACTTTCCGGGTAGATAGTCTATTGGAACGAGTATGCTATGACTAAGAGAATGCGAATGGACGTGTACATCCCCGAACCGTAATGTTAAAGAAGATCAGGGTATTGAGTCTAGACGTCATACCTTGATTGTGAGAATGATAAGTTCAATGAACTTTATGATTGGAATGGTTCTAAGAATAGATAATTTATGGGACAGGATAATCGGATTTTTAGCTAGCAAGATCGCGAGACTTTGAGACCAGTACTTTTAAGGTAAGTTCGTAGGACTCACTTAGTTACCGTTTTATACTGAGTGTGCATTTGAGTGGTGTGTGTTATATTACGAGAAATAAAATGAACGGATTAGATCACGGTACTTTGTTGTTAAGTAAGGCACAAGTGTATGATAACGTGCCGTAACCATCGGTCCGGGCCGATGGTGCTGGAGGATTGCCCTGCGACCAGTCCAGTAGGTATACGGGAAGAGGTATATACACCAGACCTACTGGTGTAGGGGACGGGGGCAAGAGTCGGCAGAATCTTGTGTTACAAGATAAGATGGAAAATTGACTGGATCAAGTCACGTAATGAAAAGATAATAAACCGGGATCTGCGTGTGCATGCTGAGTAATTTATTGTATATGCCTTGTGTGTGTTTGTGCTCTAGTGACACATTAGTATTAGAATTGTAGCTAACGGTTTATATCGTGTTGTTAGATGATGCAGGTTAGATCTCTACCGAGAGATCGAGAGTGAAGTGGCCAGCCGGGGTTTCCGTACTAGGATCGGGTGTACGGTTATTTATTTTAGTTATTTATATTTGTAGTTGACTTTTACTGTTAGACTTACTCGTCCTAGAGATTGGTTGTGTTGTGTTGGTCACGTCTTAATACTTTGAGTACTTTATTTAAAGATTTACTGTTTTAATATTTGTGCCTTGTTGCAAGCTACATTGTGAAATTGTTGTCAAACTATAGCGAGGACCCACTGTGAGGTCCTAGCCAGTAACGCTCCTGATTCCCAGAATTCGGGGTGTTACAGCATGGTATCAGAGCTCTAGGGTGGCAACAATGGCACTCGAAACCTTCTAAAAGGTCAAGTATAAAGAGAACCCGAAAAGGGATCTAGTTTTAAAAATGAATTTAGAGTTTATAGTTCTGCTGAGTCGGGTTGGGTAGTAATACGGAAATCACCACTTCACTTTGCAGATCTCGGTAGTAGTAAGTTATTACCTTTTTGCCCTTAGTGTTACATTATATTAATCTTAATCGTCCGTCTTGTATAGATGGCACGTGATAGTATAGTACCCACTACGGGTAGGGGAAGAGGTCGTCCACCTCTTCACCCCGCGGCACCAGTTATTGGGACACCCCGATATCGGGGTAGACCCCCAATGGCCAGAGGCTGAGGTCGAGGTCGAGGCCGAACTGCTCTACTAGCACCACCACTAGAGGAAGTAGTAGAAGATACTGAGGATCATGCGGAGGCCGATGTTGACGCTAATGTGGGAGCCCAATCTAGGGCCGTTCCAAGAGAGGAAGATGCTGAGAGTCCCGCCCCCGAGTCTAGGGGAAGAGCTACACATTCACTTCGATCCCGTGGGACCGGATCATCTGGATCGAGCCGTATTGCGATGAGTGCTACTGAGATGTGAGCTTATGTGGATGAGGCCATCGAGACCTCTATGAGGGGTAGGACAACTCCAACCCCGCCCCCAGCAGCTAGATCGGCCACTGTGTCACAGGGAGTGACCCCGGTCAGAGCTATACCAAAGAGGGTCGTAGAGGATACCCAAGCTATAGAGGAGCCAAGGCTACCTAGACCCGGTGATTGGTTGAGGACATTCAACTATCAGAGGGTGCCCACGTTCGACGGGACAATAGGATTGGAGGTGGAGCATTGGATAGGACACGTTAAGACGGCCTTGGAGGCGATACGTTGTCCTGAGTAGAGACAGGTGGAGTTGGTACAAACCCTGTTCAAGGAGCAGGGACATTACTGGTGGAGGACAGTTCGCAGGAGTGTGACTACCTTTGCACATATGAGAGGGATGATTCGGGGCCATTTCTGCCCTGCGTCTTTGAGGACTGAGCGACTGCGGGATTTCTATGAGGCCCGATTTGAGGATGTGTCGATATCTGAAGCCATTAGGAGGTTCAAGGAGGAGATGACCCTGCTAGGACCAGCTGCCTCACCGAAGGATCAGCATATATATCTCTTCTCACAGAGAGTGAGAGAGGACACCCGGTCTTACTTAGCCGGATTCCGATGTGAGACCCTGATGGACTATCAGGATAGCGCTGCTGCTTATGAGAGAGATCGACCACTTCAGCGGAGAGTAGTGCAGTCGGGAGGGCCTGATAAGAGGCAGAGAGTGGGGCAGTCAGGTTCTGCTAGTGGATTCGGGAGCTAGAGTAGGGCTCAGACTTCCAAGAGTGTCGGGTTTCCACCGAAGACTCCGGTGACAGACCCCGGACTTCAGTGCCACAACTGTGGTTAGGTTGGACATTTGAGAGCTCAGTGTCAGAGGCAGTTGGTCACATGTTTTACTTGTGGCAAGTTGGGGCACAGGTCTACATTCTGCCGTAAAGGGGCAGTTGCACTAGTGCAGAGATCATTCCATTCCGGAGCTCAGGGTAGTGGACAGAGATCTCCGGCAACTCATATGCCGGGATACAAACAACTGAGGGCATAGGGGCAGCAGCAACAACACCGATCCCTGGGCTATGCCCCATCTCAAGGTTCCGCACCAGGTGTGGGCCATGGCAGAGGCCGTGGGGACAGTGCAACAGGGAGTAGCGGGACCCAGGCTAGGGCATTTGAGTCGAGGAGTGTAGATCAGCCGAATGCTGCTACGACCACATGTACTATTTGGATTAAGGACGCACTTGTCTGAATTTTGTTTGGTACTGTGGCAACCCATTCCTTCATATCAGATGCATGTGTAGATAGGTTGTCCTTGGATAATGAGTTCGGATATCCTTCATAGTACGGCTACCAAATGGGAACAAGGTGAACGGTACTCGGGAAATTCATAACGTTCCGATCCGTTTGGGAAACCGGGAATGGTTGGTGGACTTCTAAGTGATGCACTTGGTGAATGGGGATGTCATTCTAGGGATGGATTGGATGGTCAAGTATGGGGCTATACTTGACATAGGCAAGAGGACAATGACAGTTACATCGGCAGAGGGACAACTACAAATCTTCCGAGGGTGGGACCTCGGAAAGGCGGGAACAGTGATCAGTGCAACCAGAGCAGCACGTTTGATCGGGCAGGGATGTGAGGCCTTCTGGTGATATGCCATGAAGGAATAGAAGGGTCCGAGGCTAGAGGATGTACCAGTAGTGAGGGAGTTCACTTAGGTGTTCCGGGATGACTTCCCTGGCCTACCTCCACACCGGAGTGTAGACTTCAGCATCGACTTAGAGCCTGGTACGAGACCGATCTCGAATGCTCCCTACCGGATGGCACCCAAAGAGATGGCGGAACTGAAGAAGCAGTTGGAAGAGTTAGCAGAGAAGGGGTTTATACGACCTAGTGTTTCTCCTTGAGGTGCTCCGGTACTGTTTGTGAGGAAGAAGGACGGATCTTTGAGGTTGTGCATAGATTACAAAGAGTTGAACCGGGTAACGATCAAGAACAAGTACCCGTTACCCTGTATCGACGACTTGCTAGACCAGTTGCAGGGAGCCTCAGTCTTCTCCCGGATTGACTTGAGGTCAGGATATCACTAGCTGAGGGTGAGGGATCAGGCCATCCCTAAGACGGCATTCAAGACCAGATACGGTCATTATGAGTTTGTGGTGATGTCGTTTGGGCTCACCAATGCGCTAGCCGTGTTTATGGAGTTGATGAATGGAATATTCATCGACTACCTAGATCAGTTCGTGGTAGTCTTCATTGACGTTATTTTTGTGTACTCCCGGAACCGAGATGAACATGCCGGGCACTTGAGGTCAGTGTTGCAGGTACTACTGGACAACTAACTCTATGCTAAGTTGTCCAGGTGCGAGTTCTAGATGTCAAAGATGGCCTTTCTAGGGCATGTGGTGACGGCCGAGGGGATCAAGGTGGATCCGCCCAAGATCGAGTCCATTTCGTCATGGCAGCCTCCTAGGAATGTTAAGGAGGTACGCAACTTCCTAGGATTAGCCGGATACTACCGACGGTTCGTGAAAGGGTTCTCAGTCATTGCCCGACCACTTACCGGTCTACTGAGGAAGACCACCCGCTTTGTGTGGTCTGAGTCCTGCCAGAGGAGTTTTGAGGAGCAGAAAAGGAGGTTGATTTCTGCTCTGATCTTAGCCCATCCAGAGGGCACAAAGGACTTTGTGGTGTACCATTCCAAGCTAGGCTTGGGGTGCGTGTTGATGTAGAGGGGTAAGGTGATAGCGTATGCATCTCGCCAGTTGAAGACGTACGAGGAGAACTACCCTACTCATGACTTGGAATTAGCAGCAGTAGTGCACGCCCTTAAGATCTAGCGTCACTACTTGATTGGGACGACTTGTCAGATCTTCACAGACCATAAGAGTCTGAAATACATATTCACTCAACGGAGGTTGAATAACAGATAGCGGAGATGGCTAGAGCTGATTAAGGACTTCGATCTAGAAGTTATGTACCACCCGGGAAAGGCGAATGTAGTCGCCGATGCCTTGAGCAGGAAGACGCCTCAGGAGAAGGCTATATCTCATCTGACGGCTTAGCCCGAGCTACAGAGGGATCTTACCCGACTAGAGGTAGAGATTCAGTTTCCGGATGTTCCATACACCACTATGTTGGGAGGATTCTAGTGAGGCCGGAGGAGTCGCTCTAGAGCAGATCCAGGATGACATGGCTAGGGTAGCCTTGATACGAGAGCGCATGCTAGCCGCTCAAAGTCGCTAGAAGTCTTATGCTGATAAGAGGCACAAACCGCTAGAGTTCCGAGTCGGTTCACACGTATGGCTGAGAGTATCACCGACTCAAGCGAGGGGTTAGGCGTTTCGGAATTAAGGGGAAGTTAAGCCCCCGATATGTCGGACCCTTTGAGATACTGGAGCGGGTCGGGGAGGTGGCATACCGGTTAGCTCTTCGACCTACCTTAGTGAACGTACATCCGGTATTCCATATATCCCAGCTCAGGGAATACATCCCGGACCCACGACATGTGGTCAGTCATGAGGACTTGACGGTAGAGGAAGACCACACGTTTGCGGAGTACCCGGTAGCTATTTTAGAGAGGAGCAATAGACGACTACGGTCGAAGGAGATTCCTATGCTTAAGATTCAGTCGTCCCATCGGGAAATAGATGAGGCTACATGGGAGATAGAGGATATCATTAGGAGCTCGTACCTAGAGCAGTATACTGAGCTTGTGTCGACTTTCGTCGCGACGAGTTAGTTGAGGATCATTTATGTGTTATTCGTTTATCATGTTATCATGTGTGAACCTGAGTGATTATTGATGTATTGATGTTTATTCTCGAGAAGCGTGGGATATCGATTTTACCGGGTTTAATCTTATTAGAATGAACATTTATAACTCGGTAATCTGGAACTCGGACTAACCGTACGTCACCGTAAGTTTCGGGACGAAACTTATTTTAAGGGGGACTGATGTAATAACCGGAAAATTTCGGGAATTTATTTGATTAATTTAATTAAAATTTTGTCGTATGGAACCAAGGTCGAATCAAATGTATTTTTTTTAAAACCAAGCCAACCTAAACCGGTTGAATCGGTTGTTAAATTCCTAAGATAAATTAAACCTTGCCTCAACTTGGACCAGACCGGCCCAAGGTTGTAGCAACCCATTTCTTCTTTGGCTCACTCCTACTTCGTCAACGCTGGACCAAGAGTCGCCTCCTTCAAGCGGCCATTTCCTTCTCCATGGATGACGATCAACGAACGTAACGGAAGAGCAATAAAGTCACAGTAACCGCCACATTGAAGACGATGGAACGAGCAATGAAGAGGACCGTACTTTAACGCCTCGCCTTCCGAACCGTCTGCTGGGACGACCGTGGGAATATGACCGGGATGTAACCCATAAAGGAAAAACAAACCGTTTTTGTTTCACTTTTCAGGGTAAGGAAGTCACGCTCAAACCGATGACACCCACAGAGGTCACGGAATACTATGAGAAGAACAAAAAGCACGGACACAAGCACTAAGAAGAAGTCCTTGATGGTGCAGAACTTAGGAAGGGCGGAACCACGATACCCAGATCCGTATGTATGTCCTATATATAGCTTTGTGAGAAAGGAGTACATATCATCAGTATTCGAGGTAGGCATGTTCGAGAACCTTCTTGATAGTCTCAAAGAAATCAACGGGTTGATCGCCATATATAACTTGAGAATTTTGGCGGACAAGTATCCCTCATTAAGCATTGTTACCCTCTTTGATGATCTTCGTTTGAGAGTGATTGTACAAGTTGACCTCACGGATATTATCCCCACGTCATACAAGCATTGCACTCATAACAGGGAGTTATTTTCATCTCTTCGAGATAAAACATTGAGATTAATCAATGTTGTTTTCACACCCTGTGCACGTGGAAGTGGAGTCTTATCAATTCGTGTTAGTACTCGTGAAGAACAGAGACTAGACGAGAGGGCACCAAGCCAAAACTTCATGGATTCGAGGTCGAATCCATTTCAAGAAAGGGAGGATGATGCAGGAGCATCAAGGAGCCTAGCGTCAGCACTTCAAGTGACGAGACTAACCAAGAGAAGAAGGACTTCAAGCGGAGAACAACGGGACGTGAGAGGAACGTGCCATACTAGAGAGGAGGAGCCAGGAACGTGCTACACAATAGAGGAGGAGCCAGACGTGGAAGAAGAGGGAATAGCTCGGGCCGCATTTGAAGAAAGAAGACTTCGGGCTATTTTGAGTGGCTAAATGAACCATTTAGCTATTTTATTTTCAGCCCACTTTGAGACATTTTTAATTTGGGTTTTGCTTTTATTTTAATGTTTTATTTTATGTTTCTAGAAGGTCAATTATCTCCTAAAGATTTGACCTTATCCGTTTGTTAGTTTGATCTTATCTCTTAAAGATTCGATCTTATCTTTTCGCATTTCTTTTATTCTTTCCGGGCTCGATCTTGGATCAAGCCCGCAGCCCATGTAAGCTCAAGGAGGACGTCCCATCTAGCCTATAAAAGGCATGCTAGACGTCCAATATGAGACAACTTTTGATTAATAAACCCCTTTGATACTTTTCAGTATTACCTCTCGTGTGACTCGAGAAACCCTGAATAGGTGTGACTCCTATTCAAACCCTAGTTTGGAGTATAGGAGAGTTATCCTTCTTGGTGAAACTCTAAGATAGGTTTCTCTTCCATCTTCAAGCGACTTCCCATGCTTTTGAGGTTAATCGTTCTTCCTCCTAAGTATTCGATTATAGCGGACGAGTTGAATTGCGACTAGGAGATTCGTCCAGTCTATCCATCTACGATCCACCCCAATCACAGGATCCCTCACCGTTGGCCACGTTTATCATCATCCTCACGTCATCCATCATCTATCTCTTCCTCACGTTTTAGTGTTGAAAGATCGGGAAACCCTAGCGGCTTATCCCCGCATCACCGAGATTCGAACCGAGATAGTAACATATATGTGTTTGTTTAACAAATATCGAACCCGGAACCGTGTCATCCGTGCCACGGACATTTAACGGAACCAGTTAACGTATTCGACCAATTTCCGGTTAGATTCACATCCGACCTTTGTAATTAAATTAATCTAATTTATTTGAAATTAAGAATAAATTATTTTATAACCAATTGATAATGCGCGATAAGATAGTTTATAATATTTGCGGAGATAATGGAATTTTGAACCATATGGGATTAAGTAGAAACCGATGTGATACGGGGTTAGCCGTGAGTTTCCCGATCTTTCAACATCAAAGCCTTGGATGCAAAAGGGATGACAAGAAGTGAAGATGAAGGTAGAAAGTGAGGGGAACGGCCGAATGATCCAATGATGGGGACGGGATCGTAGTTGGATAGACTTTGTTGAATCCCTGAAGGAATTCTTCCGCTATAACCCTTCACCAAGGGAAAGACGATTGTTCCCAGGGCAAAAGGAGTCGATTGAATAGCGAAGTGATATCAATCTTGGAAATCCACCAAGAAAGGATAACTCCTCAACTATTCAAACTAAGGTTTGAACGCGATTCTACCCGTTCAGGTTTTGAATAGGAATGCACCTATTCGATTCTCTCCTTCTCAGAAAGACGCTTGATTCCACAAGCCACTTGATTCCACGAGCCAATGAATAATAGCTTGAATAGGATTCCACCTATTCCATTCCGCAGGAAGACACTCGATTCCACGAGCAAGAATGAAACAAAACGTGTTTATTGAATTGAACTGAATTGAATGACAAAACATACGTCCAGCTTGGCCTTATATAGGCAAGGGGAACGTCCAATCTGTGCCACAACGGGCCTTGGGCTTGATCCAAGATCGAGCCCAAACTAATTAAAAGAAAAGAAATAAAATACGAAAAGATAAGATCAAATCTTTAAGAGATAAAATCTTCTAACAAACGGATAAGATCAAATATTTAAGAGATAAGATTTTCTAACAAATAGATAAGATCAAATCTTTAAGAGATATGACCTTCTAGAAGAAATAAAATAACAATTAAACAAAACCCAATATTAAAATAGTCTAATATGGGCTAAAATAAAATAAGAAACTGGGCCTAATTTAATCACTTAAATTAGCCCGGAGTCTCCTTCCTTCAAAGGCAGCCCGACGCACCCTTTCTTCACTCGAATCTTGTGGGCTGCTTGGTTTCTCCACGTTTGGGCTGCACGTTCCCTTCTCTTCATGCTCCCACGTTTCCTTCTCCTCATGCTCTTGCTTCTCTTTCTAGTAGTCCGTCTCTTCTTGGTTGGACTCGTCATCTGGAGTGCTGAGGATAGGCTTCTAGATGCTCCCGCATCAACCTCCCTTTCTTGGAAAGGATTCGACCTCGAATCCACGAAGTTTGAACTTGATACGAATTTCTTGCAAATAAAACTGAATACGGGACATGAGAATGGATAATTACGTGGTGGTCCGGTATTTTCTACTTTTCGGATCATGAAGGTTTTCTTTTTAGCATTATCCTCTTTGCTCTTCTTCTTCTTCTCGTAGTACTTATCAGTTAAGGGGTGAGGAGAACAAATATAACTTGCATTTTCAGCTCCTTGCAGGCCAAGAGGTATAGCAGGAATCTCAGCCCTCCCTGTAACTTCCATAACCGTCTCATCTTTGACTAAGTATTCAACCGGATGCTCAATCAATTCAGTACTCATAATGAAAAGTATGGCATCCTTAGAATTCATAGATGGAGGTGAAATCTCAGCAGTAATACGATCACCTAAGTACTCAGATATCTCTAGATCATGACTAGAAATTTCAGTAGATATATCTAGATCATGCTCAGCAACAACAATCTCCTCTAAAGTACTTAAAACAAGGTGAGAGTCAGGGACGATCTTACTAGTATGGAGACATAATCCCTCCGTAAATGGGATCTCATTAGCATCCTCTTCTACCTCTCTCTCAGTTATAAGAGTCCATCTCTCCTTTGGGTCGGAATCCGACTCATAGTAGCCCTTGGTTTTGCTGATCAATGTTCTTTTGTTAGGACATTCCCGAGCCTTATGTCCTCTTCCTTACATTTGAAGCAGGTAATATCTGTAGCTCTAGTAGAGTTTGGATCATTTCCGTGAGATGTCGAGGTGGGAGTCTTGCTCTGTGTAGGTGCAACTCCAAAACTCGTAGAACCAGTGGTGTCTCGGCGGCTGCTCCCCAAATTTCGGCCACTTATGTTCTGATCTCGGCTGAAATCTTGATTGGAACCTCCTCTCCACGCTTGAGGGGCTCCTCTGTTTTGGTTGTGTATCTTTAGCTTCTTCTCAACTCTCACAGGGAGATGTAGTAGATTTGTCAAGTTAGAATATGCATACAGTTCTATCTCGTGTGCTAAGTACGGGTGCAAGACCTGAGGTATCTAGCCATAGTTGCTTCTTCATCTTCTTGCACATTAGCTCGAATTATAGCCATTTCCATAGCTGCATAAACCTCCTCTACACTCATAGAACCTTGTTTCAAGTTCTCTAATCGTTGACGCAGATCTCTCCCATGATAAGGTGGAACGAATCGGGCTCTCATGATAGCCTTCACCTGATCCCACGTGGTAATGTTTGTGTCCAGAACTCGTCTTCTCTTTTTTAACAAGTTATTCCACCACATTAAGGCATAACCATTAAACTCAAGTGCAACGTATTGTACCTTCTTAAGTTCTGAAACGTTATGGCAGCTCCAAATTTGCTCTACTTTTGCCTCCCAACTAATGTACACATCAACATCACACTTCCCTTCAAATGGTGGTATTTTCACTTTAGCCTTAGAATACACCTCAATCTCTAGTATGGGATTCTCATCATTAAAGTCCAGCTCTCCCCGTAAAAATCGCCTAGGTGGCATAACTCTGGGGTTGACTCGAAGTGGCAGTGGGTGATGGGGTTGTGGTGGGGGTGGTGGATCGTTCCCCAGGGGCGTCCTCTCACCACGTGCCTCTATGGTATCTAGCCTCTCCATAATGCGGGCTAGCATAGTCTCGACGTCCATAGCTTGTGGGGCGTTGGATATGCGGTCCTCACTCTCCCTTCCTGAAGCAGACATATCAAGCAAACTAGACTCGCCTGCTAATTCTCAACTAAAAACAATATAGACAAAGAGAGGCTCCCTTTCTTGAAAACGGGATGGGTTTTTTCAAGAAAGCCGAAAAATGAAAACAAACCCGTTCCCGTTTCTTTTCTTTTTTTTTATGCTTGCCGAAACCCCAGGGCTGGCAAGGCTGGTGCCGGCTGGGCACAACAGTGGTGCTGGAGTGGCGGATGGGCTGTGCTGCAGCGGCGGACGGGCGGCAAACGGTTGGCTGACGGGCGGCGGAAGTGTTGGCGGCTCTTGGTGGCAGGAAGTCGTGGGTATGGCAGCTGCAGGGGTGGCTGGTGGTGAAAACCGGCTCAGGGGAGGCGGCGGGTAGTTTGTTGGGTGGCGGAGGGTGGCAGGCGGCGGCGAGCGGCGGAGCTAGGGTTCCGGCGCCACAAAGAATTAATTTTTTTTTTTTTTGTAAAGCCGTAACCCTAGAGGGCCAGCTGAGGGTGTGGGTGGCGATTGGGTGGCGGAAAAAGGCGGCAGGCGGCAGCAGTGGTGTCCGTCGGGGGAAACCGGCGGGTAGAGGCCGAAAGCTGAAGGCTTTCCGGCTGGGTGAGGCTGCAGGGGTGGCGGAGGGCCTGGTGAGGCCGGTTGTGGTGTGGGGGTCGCGGTGGTGGCGCTGGGCGGTGGATAGGGCGGCGTTGGCGTGAGGCCGGCGGCGCAAGGGGTTGATCTCGTCAAAATTGGCCGAGATCGGCCGAATTTTTTATTTATTTATTTTTTTGAGATGGCGCCTGATGGTGTTGATAAACCTTAGCTCTAATACCAATTTGATATGGGGTTAGCCGTGAGGTTGCCCGATCTTTCAACACCAAAGCCTTGGATGCAAAAGTGATGACAAGAAGTGAAGATGAAGGTAGAAAGTGAGGGGAACGGCTGAATGATCCAATGACGGGGACGGGATCGTAGTTGGATAGACTGGTTGAATCCCTGAAGGAATTCTTCCGCTATAACCCTTCACCAAGGGAAAGACGATTGTTCCCGGGGCAAAATGAGTCAATTGAATAGCGTAGTGATATCAATCTTGGAAATCCACCAAGAAAGGATAACTCCTCAAATATTTAAACTAAGGTTTGAACGCGATTCCACCCGTTCAGGTTTTGAATAGGAATCCACCTTTTCGATTCTCTCCTTCTCAGAAAGACGCTTGATAGCCACTCGATTCCACGAGCCAATGAATAATAGCTTGAATAGGATTCCACCTATTCCTTCCCGCAGGAAGACACTCGATTCCACGAGCAAGAATGAAACAAAACGTGTTTATTGAATTGAACTGAATTGAATGACAAAACATACGTCCAGCTTGGCCTTATATAGGCAAGGGGAACGTCCAGTCTGTGCCACAACGGGCCTTGGGCTTGGTCCAAGATTGAGCCCAAACTGATTAAAAGAAAAGAAATAAAATACAAAAAGATAAGATCAAATCTTTAAGAGATAAAATCTTCTAACAAACGGATAAGATCAAATCTTTAAGAGATAAGATCTTCTAACAAATAGATAAGATCAATCTTTAAGAGAT
>NCTC01003717.1:0-7500 GCA_002319775.1 Fagopyrum tataricum | reverse complement strand
AAGAGGGTAGCAGCAACAACCGGTTTTATTATGGGACAGCTCATGATGTTCATATCGATCTATTATACGCCTCTGCATCTAGCATTGGGTAGACCTCATACAATAACTTTCCTAGCTCTACCCTATCTTTTGTTTAATTTCTTCTGGAGCAATCATTTTGATTATGGATCTACTACCAGAAATTCAATGCGTAATCTCAGCATTCAATGTGTATTCCTGAATAATCTCATTTTTCAATTATTCAACCATTTCGTTTTACCAAGTTCAATGTTAGCCAGATTAGTCAACATTTATATGTTTCGATGCAACAACAAGATGTTATTTGTAACAAGTAGCTTTGTTGGTTGGTTAATTGGTCACATTTTATTCATGAAATGTGTTGGCTTGGTATTAGTCTGGATACGGCAAAATTTTTCTATTCGATCGAATACGTACCTTCTTAATGTACTTATTCGAGCTATTAATGTAACTATTCGATCGAATAAGTACATTAATAGAATTATTCGATCTAAGAGGTATAAGAAGTACAAGTACTCTGTGTCAGAATTAAAGTACCTTGTGTCAGAATTGAAGTACTTTGTTTTAGACTTGATAGATTCTATGGATCGAATCTTTAGTATTCTCTTATTTATTAGCTGTGTCTACTCTTTAGGCAGAATGCCGTTACCCATTTTTAGTAAGAAACTGCCAGAAACCTCAAAAACGACAGAAAGGGGGGAAAGTGAGAAAGAAAGAGATGTAGAAATAGAAACAACTTTCGAAACGAAGGGGACTAAACAGGAACAAGAGGGATTCACCGAAGAAGATTCTTCTCCTTCCCTTTTTTCGGAAGAAAGGGAGGATCCGGACAAAATCGATGAAACGGAAAGGATCCGAGTGAATGGAAAGGACAAAACAAAGGATGAATTCCACTTTCACTTAAAAGAAGAAGATAAAGACCTCTTCTGGTTTGAAAAACCCCCTGTAAGTCTTCTTTTTCGACTATAAACGATGGAATCGTCCATTGCGATATATAAAAAATTATCGATTCGAACATGCTGTAAGAAATGAAATGTCACAATATTTTTTTTATACATGTCAAAGTGATGGAAAACGAAGAATTTCTTTTACATATCCATCCAGTTTATCAGCTTTTTTTGAAATGCTACGACAAAAAATTTATTTTTATTTTTTTACAACAAAAAAATTCGTCTGTGATGAACTGGATAAATTCTTCTATGATGAACTGCATAATTATTATTGTTGGATTTATACCAACGAAAAAAAATGGCGGAACCTAAGGAACGAGTTTAGAGATAGAATTGAAACCCTAGACAGAGGATCTCCTTATCTGGATGTACTCGAAAAAAAGACTCGATTATGCAATACTAAAACGAAAGAAGAATACTTGCAAATGAAAGAAGAATACTTGCAAACGAAAGAAGAATACTTGCAAACGAAAGAAGAATACTTGCCTAAAATATATGATCCTCTATTAAACGGATCCTATCGTGGAATAATGCAAAATTTTTTTTTACCTTCAATCCTAAATGAAACTGCAGTCAAAAATTCGATAGAGACAAATTTTATAAATAAACTCAATAAAGTTCATAGTATCCTTCTTTTTAAGGGTAAAGAACTTAATGTTCATAATTTTGAAGAATTGTACCAGAAATTGGAAGGGAAAATAGCGACATTGGAAGAGAAATTGGGACAGAAAATATATACATTGGATAAAAAATCATTAGCAAGAGAATTGAGTCTTTTAATCGATGAATTTGCTGAAGAATCAACATCAAATTTGAAAGGAATTTCTTTATTTCCGGAACAAATACGAATTGATTCAGAAGATCCAGAAAAAGTTTTAAAATTTTTAATCGAAAGAGTCATAATGGATCCCATCATTCAAACAATATGCGATACAGCCATAATTCCTCCATGGAAAAAACAACTCGAAAAAAATCGATTGGAATAAATAAAAAAGTCCCCCGATGGTCATACAAATTATTCAGCGAGGTAGAACAACTCGGAAAAACTGCAACAACGGAAGAGGGGGAAGAATGGATAATAGATCATCAAATTCGCTCGAGGAAAGCGAAACGTATAGTTCTTTTTATGCAGGGTCCAGACCCTAGTACCAAAACTATGACGAAGCCTGATGAAAAAGAACAAGTGAATATGATAGATTATCCCTATGAAGCGGATTTTCGTCGAGACATAATCACAGGCTCTATGCGTGTTCAAAGACGTAAAACCCTTACGGGGAAAATGTTTCCCTTATATCCGTATTCCCCACTTTTTTTCGACAGAGTAGGATTTTCTTGGGATGTTCTTTTCGAACCATTCATATTATCAGTAATTGAGATTTCCGACCTAATACAAGACATTTTTCGAAAGGGTATAAAAGGAAGCGTAGCAAAAAGAATAAAGAGGTTGAAAAAACAAAAAAAAATGTACATGGAGGAAAACAAAAGCTACGAAGAAATTCAAAAAGAAGTCAATGAAATGGAAAAGGGGCGGGACGGGCAGACGGAAATGGAACGAATAGAAAGGACACGAGAAAGAATATCAGAACTCTATGATATCCTTATTTATGCTCATGGAATAAGAGCTTTTATTTTACTAATTCAGTCGAGGCTTAGACAATCTATTGTATTACCTTCATTGATACTAGCTAAAAATATTGTCCGTTTCTTATTACGCCAAGAGTCCGAGTGGGAGCAGGATATAAGGGAGATGAATAAAGAAGTGTATGTTATATGCACCTATAATGGTATGCCATTACAAAAACCAGGAAGAAACGGAATTTTTCCTAAAAACTGGGCCACAGAGGGTATACAACTAATGATACGATTTCCTTTCCGTCTGAAACCTTGGCACCGATCTAAGATACGACCTTCTCGTAGGGATCCAAAGCCAAAGCAGGAAAGTCCTGCTGCTTTTTTAACGATTTGGGGACTAGAAACTGACCGTCCTTTTGGTTCTCCTCTCGTAGGACTTGGTATTTTGTTTTGTTATTATTTTGGACCCCCTTTGAAAAAACTCCAAAAAACAACTATAAAATGGCGTTTTCGAGTTCTAAAAAGTTTCAAAGAAAGAACAAAATTTTTGTTTCTAAAGGTCCAAAAAGAACCAAAAAAATTGAGAGAGGATTCGAGTGAAATAAAAAAAGATTCTATAATCAATAATCAGATTATTCATGAATCAGCCATTCAAACCCGACCTATGGATTGGACAAATTATTCACTGACAGAAATCAAAATGAAAGATCTGACTGATAGAACAAGCACAATCAGAAATCAAATCGAAAGAATTACAAAAGACAAGAAAAATGGATTTCGAACTCTAACGATAAATATTAGTCCTAACAAAACAAGTTATGGTGCTCAAAAATTAGCACCACTAAAAAATATTTTTCAGATATTAAAAAGAAGAAATGATCGATTAATCCGTAAATCACATTTTTTTTTAAAATGGATCGTGGAAAGGATATACACGGATATCCTTCTAGAGAGCTTTCCATATATCATTAATCGTCTTATTAATAGTCTTTATAGGCCCATGATCATTATAAAACTTTTTCGTAAATTCAAAAAAAAAAAAAATTTTGATACAAAAGATAAAAAGATAATTGAGCGTATTTCAACTATACAAAAAAAACTTTCACCTTCTCGTATTCGTCATAAGATTCAGACGAAGTCGGAGGTTTCTTTTAAATTATCCCTAGTGTCACAGGCCTATGTATTTTACAAATTATCACAAACCCAGGTTATTAACTTGTATAAGTTAAGATCTGTCCTTCAATATGACGGAGCATCTTTATTTCTTAAGAATGAAATAAAAGATTATTTTCGAAGACAAGGAATAATTTCTTCCGAATTAAAGCATAAGAAACTTCAGAATTCTGGAATGAATCAATGGAAAAATTGGTTAAAGAGTCATTATCCGTACGATTTATCTGAGCGAAAATGGTCTAAATTAGTACCGCCAAAAAATGGCGAAATAGAGTCAATCAACATTGTAGGGTTGAAAATCCAAATTTAATCAAAACGGGATTCATCTGAAAGAGAGGAAAAGGTTTCGTTATTGCTAAATAAAAACGATCATTTTCAAAAAATGTATAGATATGATCTTTTAGCATATCAATCGATTTATTATGAAGATAAGAAGGACTCATATAATTACAACATACATAAACCGAAATTTGTTGATATGGGGGGGAGTATCCCTATTACTAATTTTATAAGAAAAGATTTTTTTATGTATATAAAAAATCCAGATAGAAAATATTTTGATACGAAAGTCTTTCTTATCTCAAAATTAATAAAGATAAAGAAATCAACCCATCCAATCAAAAAAAGAAAAGAAACCCTTTTGATTGGATGGGAATGAATGAAGAAAGACTAAATCGTCCTGTATCGAAGCCGATACCTTGGTTATTCCCACAATTTGAGTTATTTTTAAATGTATATAAAATGAAACCCGGGTTTATACCAATTCATTCACTTATTTTTCATTTTAATGAAGATGTTAGTCAAAATCAAAATATCACTCAAAATAAAAAGGGGATCTTATACTATCAAATGAAAAAAAATCTTTTGAATTAGAGAATCAAGAAGAAAAAAAAAACCATAGGTCAAAAGAAAAAAAAACCATAGGTCAAAGAGATCTTGCATCAGATGCCCAAAACCGAGGGAACCCCAATCTGTTCTCTCAAACCGACAAAAATTTATGGAAGAACTTTATACGAAAATCAGATAATGAAAATGGGTAGAACGAAAAAATCAACCCAAAAGTATTTGGACTTGGGAAATAGACTTAGGATGCGTTCATGAAAGGATCTTTTGCTTTGCAATTGAAATGGCTGCTGAGTCCTTTGACTATGGAATTATTCGATTATGCGTGGCCGTACTTGAATGGGAAAAGGAAAGCAGAATGACAACAAAGTTTGGTTTCGGCTTGATTAAGAAGGAGGAGTTAACTCTGGATCCAATGCTAATCCGGGATTTGAATCTTTCAAAAATCCTAAAAGAGGGAATATTTATTATCGAACCAGTTCGTATACCTGTAAAACATAATGTAGAATTTATTATGTATCAAACCATAAGGATTTCTTTGGTTCATGAGATTAAACAAAAAAATAATCAAAAAAGATATAGAGAAAATATGGATAAGAATCATTTTGAGGAATCTATTGCAAGACATCAAATGCTGACGAAAAATAGAAACAAAAATCATTATGATTTGCTTGTTCCTGAAAATATTTTATCGTCTAGACGGCGTAGAGAATTGAGAATTCTAAGTTGTTTCAATTCAAGGAATACTAATTGTGTGGATAAAAATGCAGTATTTTGCAATGGGAACAAGGTAAAAACCTGTGGTCAATTTTTGGATGAAAGCAAAGATCTTGATAGAGATAAAATGAAATTAATTCAATTTAAATTCTTTCTTTGGCCCAATTATCGATTAGAAGATTTAGCTTGTATGAATCGCTATTGGTTTGATACTAATAATGGTAGTCGTTTCAGTATATTAAGGATACATATGTATCCACGATTGAAAATTGATTGATGATACAATTGTCTTATATATCCCCTACCATATATATATATATATATGGTGGATAAAAAGCAGCGCACATGCCTTGTCTTACATCCTGTTTTGATACATTGAATACTAATTCAATGGCGTATCAATTCGATCATAAAATGAATCAATAAGGAAATTCGGATTGATTATTGTGTATACCAGATCAAAATACCTCGCATTATTATTACTGATCAGTAAAATTCATATTAATATTCGTAAAATAAAAATAGTAAATTAATAAAAAAATTGACGCATATAATAAATACAAAAAAAGTTATGAAAAATAATTCGGTTATTTCACAAGAAGAAAAGAAGGGATCTGCTGCATTTCAAGTCTTTGGTTTCACCAACAAGATACGTAGACTTAGCGCGCATTTGGAATTACACAAAAAAGACTATTCCTCTCAGAGAGGTCTACGGAAAATTTTGGGAAAACGTCAACGACTTCTGGCTTATTTTTCAAAAAAAAATAGAGTACGTTATAAAGAATTAATCAGTCAATTGAATATTCGAGAGATAAAAAGATAAAAAACGTTAATTTTAACAAAAATTCTCTTTAATGTATTCAATTTTGATGAACTTCTTTTAGTTTTCAGCAATTCATGTAAGAAGAAATAAGGAAAAACTTATGACTGGACCAATTACAAGAAAAGATCTAATGATAGTCAATATGGGGCCTCAGCACCCATCAATGCATGGCGTTCTTCGACTCATTGTTACTTTAGACGGCGAAGATGTTATTGACTGCGAACCCGTATTAGGTTATTTGCACAGAGGAATGGAAAAAATTGCCGAAAACCGAACAATTATCCAATATTTACCTTATGTAACACGTTGGGATTATTTAGCTACTATGTTTACAGAAGCAATAACTATAAATGCACCAGAACAATTAGGAAATATTCAAGTACCTAAAAGGGCTAGCTATATCCGAGTTATTATGTTGGAGTTGAGTCGTATAGCTTCTCATTTATTATGGCTTGGACCTTTTATGGCAGATATTGGTGCCCAGACTCCCTTCTTCTACATTTTCAGAAAGAGAGTTGATATATGATTTATTCGAAGCTGCCACTGGCATGAGAATGATGCATAATTTTTTTTCGTATAGGAGGAATCGCTGCCGATTTACCTTACGGCTGGATAGATAAATGTTTGGATTTCTGTGAGTATTTTTTACCTGCAATTGCAGAATATGAAACGCTTATTACGAGAAATCCTATTTTTTTAGAACGAGTGGAAGGGGTGGGCATCATTGGCGAAGAAGAGGCAATAAATTGGGGGTTGTCAGGCCCATGTTACGAGCTTCCGGAATACAATGGGATCTTCGTAAAATTGATCATTATGAATCTTATGAAGAATTTGATTGGGAAGTTCAATGGCAGAAGGAGGGCGATTCATTAGCTCGTTATTTAACCCGAATTGGCGAAATGGCGGAATCCATAAAAATAATTCAGCAAGCTCTAGAAGGAATTCCGGGGGGACCCTATGAGAATTTAGAAATCCGACGCTGTAATAAAGGACGAGATCCTGAATACAGTGAGTTAAGCCATTAGTAAAAAGCCTTCCCACCTTTGAGTTATCGCAACAAGAGCTTTATGTAAGAGTCGAAGCCCCAAAGGCGAGTTGGGAATTTTTTTGATAGGAGATCGGAGTGCTTTTCCGTGGCGCTGGAAAATTCGGCCGCCGGGTTTTATCAACTTGCAAATTCTTCCTCAGTTAGTTAAAGAATGAAATTGGCTGATATTTATGACAATACTAGGTAGCATCGATATAATTATGGGAGAAATTGATCGTTGAAATGATAATTGATACAACAGGAGTACAAGCTATAAATTCTTTGTCTATATTGGAATACTTAAAAGAAGTTTATGGACTATATGGATGTTTCTCCCTATTGTGATTCTTATTTTGGAATCACAATAGGTGTACTAG
>NCTC01003716.1:0-25475 GCA_002319775.1 Fagopyrum tataricum | reverse complement strand
ATTGAATTTCTAGAGATTTCTTACAAGGGACTTGATGAAGATACTCAATTCAAGTTGCAATCACTTTCTGGAGGTACTTTTATGGAAAAACTGTGGATGAAGCTTGGGAATTCATTACGAAGCAAGCCAAGACTATTGAAAAGTATTCTCACAGGAAAGTTGAAGAGAGAAAGACTAGACCCGGAGTCTATGAGGTAAACCAAAACACTCTTAATGATTCAAGGTTAGATGCTTTGCAAGTTGAACTTAAATCTTTGAAAGAATTAATTGCATCTAACTTGAAAGCTCAACAAGCCGAAGTGCAGGTAGCATCCAAGGAGGATGCGAATTACATGGGTAAAGGTAACTACCAAGGAGGTTATCAAAACCAAAGAGGTCATAACAACAATTATAATAGGAATAATCAGGGAAATAACTACAAGCCTAATCATAATCATCCTGGTTTTTCTTATTCTAATCCTGAGGGTGCTTTGAACCCTCAAGCTTCTTCTAGCAATGCAGGCCAGCCGTCCAAGCCAGCTGAACCCGCTCAACCAAAGGATAGAGTTGAAGCAATGTTTGAGCAATTGATGGCTAGGATGGGAAATCTAGAGAGTACAGTCACTAGTGTAACCAAAGCCCAAAAGGTTTTGGAAACTCAAGTGTTCAAGAAGGCCGAAGACGCTCAAAGAGATCCAGGAAGACTTCTGAAAAAACTGAAAATAATCCAAGGGGCAAGTCATGCAATCACTACAAGAAGTGGATTAGAAACAAATGATCCACAACCAAAGGTTTTGGATAAAGGAAAGCAACCAATGGAAGAGGAGCCTAAGGAAAAAGAGAATGTCTACATCCCTTCTCCTCCATGCAAGCCACCACTTCCTTTTCCTAAATCCCGTGCTAGAGCTCAATTGGACAAGCACTTTGGTAAGTTCCTTGACCTTTTAAATAAATTGCATATTAACATCCCTTTTGTTGATGCTATTTTAGGGATGCTGCCTATGGAAAGTTCTTGAAGGAAATCCTCTCCAACAAGAGGAAGCTAGAGGAATATGGAGAAGTCAGAATGACCCGGAGATCTACTGACCTCATCCAGAGGAACAGTGGAAAGATGCCACCAAAATTGAGTGATCCCGGATCTTTCTGTGTCCCAATCAAAATTGGAGATGGAAGTGCTTTGCAATCTTGGAGCTAGTGTAAGCATTATCCCACTCATTTTATGCAGGAAGGTTGGACTTGGAGAACCAAAGCCGGTAAAGATTACTCTTTGCATGGCAGACAGAACCACCACACGTCCTGTGGGAATCATTGAGGATGTTCCAATCCAATTAGAGAAGTTCTTTATCCCTATTGACTTTGTTGTTCTGGATATTCCTACTGTCTGTCCTGTTCCTATCATTTTAGGGAGACCTTTTCTTGCTACCTCTAGATGTTTAGTTGATTGTAGGGGTGCTACCCTTACATTTAGAATTGATGAGGAAGTTGTGCAATTTAAACTCCCTCCTTTGATTAAGGGACCCTTGTTTGAAGAGGATATGTACAACATCCTAGAGGATGATGAAGATGATTGTGAGATTATAAATTCAATTCTATGTTCTGACCCTCTTGAGCAGGTTTTGACCATGAGCATCATGACAGCAGAGCGAAAAGATGAACTGTTTGAAGAAGTCCGATCTTTGAGTCTTCTCCCCATCAACAAGGAATCATGATTCGAAGAACTGACAGAAGCAGAGGTCATCTCGGCCGAAATCCAAGAAATCTCGGCCGAGATCCTTCAACAAAAAGTTTCAGTTTCAAAAGATCAGGGCATCTCGGCCGAGACCGAAAAATCTCGGCCGAGATTTACCCTAGCTCGGAAGAGATTCACCTCAGCTCGGCCGATATTCACACCAGCTCGGGCCGAGATCCTTCATCTCCACCGAGAAGAGTTGGCCGAGATTTCTGAAGAAGAACCGGAGCCTCCTAAGGTCGAGATGAAGCCTCTTCCGACACACCTAAGGTACGCCTTTCTTTGTTCTAACTCATCTTATCCCGTCATTGTTAGTGCTAGCTTGAATGAACTTGAACTTGAGAAGTTATTGAAAGAGCTTAGGATGCATAGAAAAGCTTTGGGCTACACTATAGATGACCTTAGAGGGATTAATCCTTCTATGAGCGTGCATAGGATCTTGTTAGATGATGGACATACGCCTTCTAGAGAACCTCAAAGGAGATTGAATCCTAACATGAAAGAGGTAGTTAAGAAAGAGATCCTTAAGTTTCTTGATGCGGGAATTATATTCCCTATCTCGGATAGTAAGTGGGTTAGTCCGGTACATGTTGTACCTAAGAAAGTTGGGATGACTCTCATAACCAATGAAAAGAATGAGTTGATCCCGACTAAGACTGTGACAGGATGGAGGATGTGCATTGATTATAGGAGGTTGAATCATGCTACTAGGAAAGATCATTTTCCTTTACCCTTCATTGACCAAATGTTAGAAAGGCTAGCCCAACACTCTTACTTTTGCTACCTAGATGGGTATAGTGTTTTTTTTCCAGATCCCCATCCATCCGGATGACCAAGAGAAAACCACTTTTACTTGTCCTTAGGGTACCTTTTCTTATAGGAGAATGCCTTTCGGTTTATGTAATGCTCTTGCTACTTTCCAAAGATGCATGATGTCTATTTTTTCTGAATATATTGAAAACATCATGGAAGTCTTTATGAATGACTTTTTTGTTTATGGATCCTGTTTTGATGAATGTTTGGCTAATTTGTCTTTAGTCTTACAAAGATGTAAGGATTGTAATCTTGTTCTAATTGGGAGAAATGTCATTTCATGGTTAGGGAAGGTATTGTGTTAGGTCACTTGATATCTAACCGTGGAATTGAGGTTGATAAGGCCAAGATTGAGACTATTGAGAAGCTACCTCTACCATCATCAGTCAAAGGGGTAAGGAGTTTTCTAGGACATGCCGGTTTTTACCGGAGATTTATAAAAGATTTCTCTAAAATTGCTAAACCTTTGACTAACCTACTAATCAAGGATGTTCAGTTTGTTTTCTCGAAGGAATGTCTTGATGCTTTTTATAGGTTGAAGGATGCTCTCATCACTGCTCCAATCATGCAACCTCCCGATTGGTCTCTTCCATTCTAGGTGATGTGTGATGCAAGCAACTTCGTAGTGGGAGCGGTGCTAGGACAGAAGAAGGAAAGACTTACTCATGCTATTTACTATGGTAGCAAGATGCTTGATGGAGCCCAGCTGAATTATGCAACTACTGAAAAGGAGCTCCTAGCCGTCGTCTACGCATTTGAGAAGTTCCGTTCCTATCTTGTAGGAGCTAAGGTGATTGTGTACACGGATCATGCTGCGATTCGGTACCTTCTCACCAAGAAGGATGCAAAGCCACGTCTTATCCGATGGATTCTTCTCCTTCAAGAATTTGATTTAGAGATTAGAGATAAGAAGGGGTCCGAAAACTCTGTAGCTGATCATCTTAGCAGATTACCTCCAGAACTTATGGAAGGGGATGACATCCCTATTGACGATGCTTTTCCGGATGAGCATCTCCACATGATGGAGAAATATATCCTCCAAATTTCAAGTGAAAAGGAACCTTGGTTTGGTGACATTGTTAATTATTTAGTTTGTGGTGAAATTCCTCCAGATTTATCTCCTTCCCAACGGAAGAAATTCTACAAGGATGTGAGACATTACTATTGGAATGAACCACTATTATTCAAGAGAGGACCCGAGGGAATCCTTAGGAGATGCGTCCCAGACGACGAGATTGAGAGTGTCATCCGACATTGTCATTCATTGCGTTGTGGAGGACATGCTAGTGCTCACAAGACTAGTGCCAAGGTATTGCAATCTGGATTCTTTTGGCCTAATCTTTTCAGAGATGTGCAGGTATTCGTCACTGCTTGTGATTCATGCCAAAGGACGGGCAACATATCTAGGAGGAATGAGATGCCCTTGAACAACATCCAAGAAGTTGAGATTTTTGATGTATGGGGTGTTTACTTCATGGGACCTTTCCCATCCTCATGCGGGAACCTTTACATTCTTTTAGCGGTTGATTATGTATCAAGATGGGTTGAAGCTATAGCTTCACCCACAAATGACGCTAAAGTTGTGATTAAATTTTTCAACCGAACTATCTTCCCTAGATTTGGCACACCACGTGTCATTATTAGTGATGGAGGGAAGCATTTCACAGCCAGGAACTTTGAGACACTTCTGTCCAAGTATGGGGTAACTCACAAGGTTGCAACCCCATATCATCCCCAAACTTGGTCAAGTGGAAATCTCGAATAGAGAAATCAAGGGGATCTTAGAGAAGACAGTGTCTCGCTCAAGAAAAGATTGGGCAATGAAGCTTGATGATGCACTTTGGGCATATAGGACAGCATACAAGACTCCCATAGGTACTACTCCTTATCAACTTTTTTATGGAAAATCCTATCATTTGCCTGTAGAGTTGGAGCATAGAGCATATTGGGCCGTGAAATGGCTAAACTTTGATATAAAAGAAGCCGGAGAAAAGAGGTTATTGGACATCAACGAGCTGGAGGAGATCCAGATGAATGCATATGAGAATGCACGGATCTACAAGGAAAGAACAAAGAAGTGGCATGACAAGCACTTATTGCCAAAGAACTTCAAAGAAGGTGATCTTGTTCTTCTCTTTAATTCTAGGCTCCGACTTTTTCCAGGAAAGTTAAGGTCACGATGGACGGGACCTTATGTTGTGAAGAAGATTTTCCCCCACGGAGCCGTCGAAGTATGGGGTGAAAACTCCGGTATTTTTAAAGTGAATGAACATAGGTTGAAGAGGTATACACTGGAACTTCCGGTGGAAAAACTTTCACCTATCCATCTCACTTGACGCTTTAAAGGAGTTAGGTCCGACTAGAGACCGTAAACCAAGCGCTTCTCGGGAGGCAACCCGAGGTAAGAGTCTTTTCGTCTTTTTGTTTTTATTTTTGCTTTTTGCTTTTGCGTTTTTGCCCGTTCTTGTTGTGTCTTTGCAGGACCTAGGTGTCGTGGTAAAAAAAAGATACGGGAAGCAGCACTCTGAACGAGCTTAAGGCGAAGAAATTGCTATGAAAGACGAGAAACAAAGTAAGTCGAGGAAGAAACACGCCGGATGCCTTCTTCATTTTTACATTGTGAGTATTGTTTTTACTTCATATTTATTATTCACATTAGGGACAATGTGAGATTTAAGTATGGGGTAGAATGCTTGCAATACCTTTTAGCATGTTTCTTTTATTTGTACTGCATTTTATATGAAAATCCAAAAAATCAAAAAATTTCAAAAAAAAATTGTGCTTCTAGGATTGATGTGACCTTAATGAGGAAATTGTGTATGTTTATTTGGCTATCGATGTTTATTTTGAGCTTAAATTGAATTAATAGCAATTATGGGATTTGAATGCCTTGTTTGTAATCTATATGATTTATTTGGATTACCTTGTTTAATCGGATCGATCTTGAAAAGTTGAAGCTATATGATGAGTTCTTTTACATTGCACAGAAATGATTTAGGCAATTCGAATTCTTCTTCTTCTTCTCTTCTTTACCATTTTCAGCACCTCAAACATTGAATTTATTTGCCCCTTATGACCCATCCGGGAATTAGGAAAGTGAAGTTTGAAGGTGTATCTTTAATTGTGAAAAGTGAATTATGTGCAATATGTGAAGAAGTTGTTTGATTTGTGATATGTGAATTGAAAGAAAAAGCTTTCTATGGGTTTTGTTGGCTATGAAGATGAGTAACTCGGCACCATTCACATAATCGGGTGTTTGTGTCTTGCCAAAGTCGGATTAGTTTAAAAACATTACCTAGAGTTGAATTGGTATGTGCACTTTGGTGTAAGGTACGTGAAGGAAACTGAACACCAAAGATTCGGCTAATGTGCATCTATGCCTTTCACTCAAAAGAAAAAGAAAAAGAAAAATATGCAAGAAAAGAAAGGATGAATGTCGAGAAACAAGAAAGAAAAGAAAAATGTTGTGTTGTCCTCTTTCCCGGATTTCCACCACATTACCTATACACATCCTATCTTTATCACGTTTCTTGGCCTTTATTTGTTAAGTCCTATTGATCTTTGCATACATCTAATTGACTTCATGGCCTAAACTTGGATTTTTCATGAATTTTAAACATTGGTAGTTTAAAAGATGATTTTGGATTCCTTGCAAAGTGTGATTATCCTATATCTTGCCTATCTTACTTGACCTTAATCGAAATATGTCTTTAGCCTTGTGACTACACTTTGAAAGTGATCATGAATAGAAGCATTATTAAAAAGAGTTTTAGTTTTTGTTAGCATAAATGATTCATGCTATCTTGCCTTGAATTTATTATTTGCTTTGGGACAAGCAAAAATAAGTATGGGGTATTTTGATAACATGAATTATCGACCTAGTTTGGTAGAGCATATAGTTAGTTTTCCCTTTTCCCGCATACATGTTTTAGCCTTAAGTTGTGTTCTTTATACTTGTTTAATGCAACTTTGCGAGTATAGATGTCTACACACACTTTTGGTGTCTTTGTAGGTATTTTGGCGTGTTTTGGAGCTAAAACGATGCATTTGAGGATCAAGCCTCGGGATGGACGCTTAGGAGCGATCACGCAGGCACGGGAAAGGAGGAAAAGACGAGCCAAGACGAAACGCACGAGATTGGAGCAATCTCGGTCGAGATCCACATGATCTCAGCCGAGATTCGAGCCATCTCGGACGAGATTCACCCTAGCTCGACTGAGATTCGAGCCACCTCGACCGACACTCCATATCAGAAGTTTTCTATCGATGCATCTCGGTCCCCATCTCGGTCCCGATCTCGGCCAAGATTTGTTCCATCTCGGCCGAGATTTTTCACATTTGACCGAGATTTCCGACCGAGATTTCGTCAACGCTGGATCACGAAGCCAATCTCGGCCCCGACATTCAAAAATCTCGGTCACCGACTGTGATTTCCGACCGAAATCCCTGTTTGCCGATTTATTTCGTTAATTTTCGGATCTGTTTTAGGGGCAGCCCGTTGCGGGATATAAAAGGAAAGCCCTAAATGATTTCCGGGGGGTTCCCGTTTCATTCTAATTTCGAGCTCCTTTAGAAAGAGCTTTTTCCCCTTCTTCTTCTCCCTTTGCCCTACACCATTGTTGGCCATTGTTGAACTTGATTGAGCATGGATGAACTTCGTGAATATTTGGGAATTTGACGTTTTGCTAATTTCCTATTAATAAAATTGAGTATCTTCCTTAATCTCTCTTTTAGTTCTTGTTTATGCATTCTCTCTTGAATTGATTGAATTGATTGGATTGATAATTGCTTCTTCCATTGAATTGTTTGGATTGATGATTGCTTCTTCCATTGAATTGATTGGATTGATGATTGCTTTTGAAATGTCGATTGTTGGCTAGAACCATTGTGGTTCCAAGGTGAATTGGGATTTGTTTATACCCGGACTATGATGAATAGTGCTTTATGCTTGGTTTGAATAGCTTTGAAATCCTAATGGTTGACTTGTTCTTGAACCTAGTTAGAATTCATCTAGGTAGTAACCTAGGCCGGAATTGAGACTTACCCGGTAATGTTCCGCTTAGATACTTGAGTGTTCGACCATGGGTAATAGATGTGAAAACTTCTATTGGGTTGAGTGTGTCTAGATTCCGTCCTAAGTAGGGTAATACATGAGACTTACCCGGTAATGGTTTACCTTTACCTTAGTTTGGAGTTTGGTTTGTTTAGAATTTCCTACCTCTCTACCTTGAGACTTACCCGGTAATAGGTAGTTGGTTTGAAACTAGATAGTCTTGAGACTTACCCGGTAATAGACTATCAGTTTAGAAACGTTCTTCCCTGAAGTTTGTTAACCATAGATCCTTTGAGAGATTTCCTGAGTCCGTGCGTATAAACAATGACTTTGAATCCTTGAAATCCGCATTCTTTTTATTGATAAATCTTTCGTTTGTCTGTTTTACTTGGTTTTCGATCAAATCTGTTATTTGATTGCGAACTCTACAGAAACCCTTCAAAACTCCTTTGATCTTTCTTCCTTTCTTTTCCAACCTCGTTCTTTTATTTTGATTTACGCTATCTGTGATCACATTTGCATTCCAAACATTTAGTCCCTGAGTTCGACCTTGAAATACTTATCCTAACTGTAATGGACCCATACACTGTGGGTTCGCTATAATTTGGGTGTTTATTTCTTATTTTACAAATTTAAAAACATACCGTGGTTTAGACTAACCTGTGAGCTTTTAGGATTATTGATAAAAGTTTATAGGGGCGTGAAAATAGCGAACATATTATATAGTATATAGTAGATGTATAGTTTCGGTTAAATATTTGACGATTTTTAAAAATAAAAAATGATTTAAATAGCCTAGCAGTTTTTCTATAAGTTGCAATAAATGCTTCATACACCATTAGTCTTAGATAATCTTTTATTAACAAACATTAAAATCAATAAGTAGGCCAAGGAACGTAATTTAAAATTGGTAGTTTTAAAAATGATAATTTAGAGTATCACGTCGTCAATATGTAATCTACTTAGTATATATACAAAATTATGAACTAAAGCTTAATAATCGTAAAAACCTCAAGATTATTTAATTATGTGATAAATGTTTTTTAGGAAATTTCAATTACAAATTTTTATTTTTATTTTAAATTTATAGAAATAACCAAATCTTAGTAACATCACAAGAATTGTCAATTTTGATCCTTAGATTCAAATCACAAAAAAAAAACTTAAAACAAAATAAATTATTATTTTTGAACTATTTCCAAATTATAATTAATTGTGTGACCAAACTTTTTTAAAAAAAATCCGATTTACAAATAATTAGTTGAACTACTTTATTAAATTTATATTTATATTTTTTATTAATTTATATTGTTAAGAATCTGATTATTAAAATAAAATTTGTAGATATGTTGAAAAAAAAATCACGTACACATTTTAATTAATTTTTCAATTTTTCTTAAAATAAATAAAAACTTTTAAAAAACAAAATTCTAAATTTTAACCATGAAATATGGGTTGAATTTTATTGTAAAACAAATTTAATATATACTTGAATTTTAGTTTTTAAAAACCAATTTGATATATACTTTCTCTAAAAAAAAATTTTGGGTTTCGATAAATGTGGGCGCGACACGTGGCAAAGCTCCTCCTTTAATAGATATATATATAATATATGATATGATGATAGTTGAATCAAATATTTTGATTTGTTTTTTTTTTCTTGGTGCTTATTTATGTACATGGGTGAATAAAAGTTATTTGGCTAACAAAGGTAGTATTTATGTACAGTGGTTGTTCATACGATCATAAAATTTGCGATTTTTTTCACTATATGCATTATATCGATTAAGGTTATCGAGTGTAAATATTTAGATTTTATTTACACGAGATATTTTAAGAATTAATATTTTGTAAGTTTATTTTAGATTAAATTAATTGAAACAATATGCTACTGTAACACCCCGAAAAATTGTCATCCCGCATCATTTGAATGAGAATTTGTGATTGGTTTATAAGGATGTGTTGTTACCCAAGTCAACAAGAATTCTTCTTTTCTAGTGGTAGAGTGAGGACAAATTACTTTGGAGGAGTTAAGCGTGCTCATGCGGGAGCAATTTCAGGATGGGTGACCTCCTGAGAAGTTTTCCGCGCGAGCATGGTGGGCATGAGGACAACGTCCCTAAGACCTCGGGTCTTACAGATGGATGGTAACACCCCGAAAAATTGTAGAATTCTTCTTCTCTAGTGGTAGAGTGAGAACAAATAACTTTGGAGTTAAGCGTGCTCGTGCGGGAGCAATTTCAGGATGGGTGATCACCTGGGATTTCTGCGCATGCAAGGTTAGCATGGGGATAACGTCCCTAAGACCACGGGTCTTACATATGGTATGGGGATTTGTGATTGGTTTATAAGGATGGGTTGCTACCCATGTCAACAAGAATTCTTCTTTTTCCAGTGGTAGAGTGAGGACAAATAACTCTGGAGTAAAGCGTGCTCGTGCGGGAGCAATTTCAGTATGGGTAACCTCCTGGAAAGTTTCTGCGCGTGCATGGTTGGCATGGGTAACCTTAAGACTTACAGCTACCAAAGTAGTATATGTTGTTTAAATTATTTAATTTAGAATTATAAGGGTTAGTGTAATAGACCGTTTATGCGGATATCGATCGGCCCAAAGGAAGATTGATATTTGGTCAAACGTTAAATACATTTGTGCTTTTATTTGTTTATGTGAATATTGACCTGCCCAAATGAAGGTTAATATTTCACCAAACAATAAAACAATTGAGATGATAAGAATTAATTATTTTGTGTGATATTTTGTTTATGCGGATATTAATCTGCCCAAAGGAAGGTTAATATTTGGCCAAACAATAAATACATTTATATTTAGTTTCAATTAATTATATTTTTTGTATTTATACGAATATTAATCGGCGTTGGCCAAATAATATAAATAAAAACATAATTGATAAATAAATTATTAGTTAGTTGGTGTACTCATTATTTATGCGGATATTGATTGGTCCAAACGAAGTTCAATGCTTGGCCAAATATCAAGTTCACATGCGATAATAAATGTTAATAAATATATAAAGATGTCCATGTAAATAATAGTCGGTCCAAAGAAAGGCTATTATTTGACCGGATCTGTTATCGATGTTTGATTACTATGATGAGAGTATTGTAACACCCCAAATTCTGAGAACTCGGGGCCTCACGGGTTAGGACCTCACAGTGGGTCCCGACCCTAGATTGACGACAATATCACTGGATCTTCCACAAGGCACAACATAGTAAAACCGAGTAAAGTATGAAAACATGCAGGTGTCATAAAGTGCGGAAAAGAAGGTCAGCTGTCACTACATGAACTAGAATCAAAACGAAAGAAATTAGTCTAGTTTCATGAAAATAAAGAAAACTCATCGTCCCGACTACCTCGTACGGGAACCTGGCTGACAACCGACTCCGGATCACTCGACAGTTGTGCTAACCTGTTGTGCGTCTAACATAAGACGGTATAAAACCGTTAGCTAACTATTCAAAGCATTAGAACGTATATTAATATAAAGCGAAAAATAAACACATCAGCATGCTACACTCAAACCGTTTATTATCTTTAATTAAGGTGATTCACTTCTATTAGTTCAACTTATTTTGTAGCACGAGAATCTCCCGAAACTCGCCCCCGTACATATACCAACCGGAGTGGATCCGATGCACCTCCACGTATACTGGAATGGCCTGGTAGCACGGATCCTCCCAAACCTAAGCAGTGATGCTACGAACCGTTATGCATACACTTGGGTCTAATAAAAGGTAACGTCGTCCTAGTCAAGTTATAATTAGGAAACACCCAACACACACCCTTTAGCAATCCATGTTAATACAAAGAATAGAAGCTAAGTAAGTCATACGACTTACCTGAACAAGTCCGATATCCAAACTTGCTAAAATCCCGATCCGTCCACACGTGATCTCAACTACCTGGTGAGGAATGGAAACGTCTCAGGAGTCAAAAATTGATGTCTAAGAAGCTTTACGAAGCTTCTAGCCCTAACGGGAAGTCTTGGAAGGAAGGAACGGTAAAACTCTAACTTTTCCCGAAATTACCAAAACACCCCTAACTTTCCCAAAAATTTGAAAAGAGTCCCGAACGGGTATGAGGCCTTCACTAAAGTCCAACAACGTTTTAAAGGGTCCGTAACGGTGTGAGGTACATTCAAACTTACAACCTAAGTCATAAAACTGATTTTTAAGGAAATTACGGTTTTGACCCAGAATTTACTTAAAATCTTTAAACGGTCAAAAAGGGGTCTCAAAACTTCCTGAAACCTAATACTACAAGTACTATAACTTAGAACATCTTAAAACGAGTCTTAGAGGTTTCAACTTCCGATATAAGAAGAAAATTCATCAAGAACGCATTAAACTTCACTAGATTTCGTAGTACTTTGACCTCGATTTAACTACATAAAACATTCTTCAAAATTTCCGAAATAAATTCTATGCATACCATGCTATGACTACATCATAAAGGAAGCATCAAAACTCCTAGAATCCACAACTATAATTCTACACAAAATCACCAATGTCACAATCCTAACATGTATATCCATAAATTGAGTTTTCTTCTAACTTTGCATGCTCATAGCTACAGTCCGACCGTTGAATCATTCTCAAATTTTAACATGTTATAGTGTCCCATATTGACAACAACATATCCAAAAATCAATCGATTCGAAAAATTCTAAGACATCGAAAACTTCTCCCAAAGTTCACATCCTACACAGATTTTATGGGCAAGAGTAAGGGCCCAAAACGCAAGGTCAAGGTTTCGATCCCTGAGAACAACATCTCCCACACATATCAAGAGCATGAAATTCAGAGAGGGATAGTGAGCTACCTACTTCCAATACGTCCAGGAGGGAAGGTAAGCGCTCGATCTTCAGTGGTCTGTCCCGCCACCGGTCACTACTCGACTCGTCATTCACCAGAGAGGGTAAGATGAGTGATGGTTCATCCAAAAAGAACTAGGAAGGAAGGATTGGGAAGAAGAAGGGCTTACCACGCTAGGAAGGGGTTGTCGACGAAGGAAGAAAGGAAGACTCGGGGGAAACGTAGAAGTGGGTTGCTTGTTCACTGCACAACTGGCGCAGACCCCGTGCTACTCAGATCCCGCAAGGAGAAGGAGTCAAGGCTCGGTTGCTCAATTCAGATAGGAGAGGTTGGTAGCACGGTGAGGAAACATCTATGGTCAGGACGCAACTCGACTCGGCTTCGTTGTAACATCCAAAATTTTTATTCCGGACTTAGAGCGTTTTGTAGATCTTCCCGCAGGGACAAGGTGCCGAGTGCCGGGATTTATTCCTAAAATCCCAAGCCGACTCGTCGTTTTTCCCTTTTCCGCTTACCGACTCTTCGTTCCGAGCTGAGGTGACAAGAGGTCATTTCCGACCATTCGTTCCGAGCTGAGGTGACAAGAAGTCATTTCCGACCCCTCGTTCCAAGCATAGGTGACAAGAGATCAGCTGACCCCTTGACCCCCTCACCCCTTTGGCAGCTCTTGTCCCCTCTATCTCTCTCAACTCTTTTCTCTTTCACGTTAGTCTTTCCTCTCTTCCTCTGTTATCTCTCTTTGATGTTCTTTCTTCTTGGGAGCTCTTGCATGTTTGGACTGCAATAGAGGGAATCCAGATCAAGTGTGGTAAGCTTCTTCCTCTTCCTTCCTTCTCCTTCATTGCTGTTTTCCCTTTTTTCTTCCCTCCTTCATCCATGGCCATGGGTGAAGCTCTTGAGAAGCTTTTTACTCAAATCCTTGCATGCATATGTTCTTAGCTCGATTAGGCCGTGGAGAGGAGTCCAAGATCAGTGGTTGGTGTTTGGAGAAGACCCAGCAAGGAGAGGAGGACATTGGAGCCAAGGATCCATAGTCGAAAACGAAGAAGACGAGCTTCTGCAGCGAAATCGCGGGGGCGGCTCACCACAGCCGCAGGGGAGGCTCCAGACCACCGTAGGGGCGGCACCAGCACCGCAGGGGGTGGCTCTAGGACGGCAGCAAGGCGCAGGGGCGGCTCTTGGGTCCGCAGGGGCGGCGGCAGTGTTCCGTTGGGGCGCCAACTTGACTCCGCGGATGCGTTTTCTTCAACAGTAGGCTTCTCCTATCCCTTCCTCTTCGTTCCTTCCTTAGTTTTGTAGTTGTATCATGTTAGTAGCATGCCTAGGATGGATCTAGAGTAGCTTGAGACGCCACTTTGTGGTTTCGAACCTAGGAGCCTTAAGGCTCGATGTAGTTGATGATTACGAGTATGTTGAGCATGATGGACCTTCTAGGCTAGCTTGTTCCTTCTCGGCTGAGGTTTAAGATCATGTGAGGTTATATACTGTTGTGAGTTGCTTTCATGTGCTGAGAGTGTGGTGAGTACCTTGGACCCTAGGATGCATTCCTAGCTTGAGGGTTAAGTGATCTTGCTTAGATCACTAGAGTGAAGTCTAAGACTTCTTGAGCTTGAGCATGTGTTGATATGTATATCTTCTTATGAGCAGGTTGTGGGCTTCCTCCTTAAGGAAGCGAGAGTATTGTGAGTTGAGTGTGGTGACGAGGTAAGTCTCCGGACTTACTTAGCTCGTATTTTACTTATTAGCATCGATGTGTGTTGGTGGTGTGTGTGTGTGTTATTGTTTATGTTATAAACAACTATGTAACACCCCAAATCCGCGGGACTCGGGGCACTACGGGCGAGACCTCACAATGGATCCCGACCCTTAGCTTGACAACAATTTCACCGGACCTTCCAACATGGCACACATAAAGGTCGAAAACTCAAATATGTTTTTAATGTATGCGGAAACGAAAAGAGAAAGGTACAACTTGGAAACTCAGCCGAGTCCTCAAAACCACAAACCACAATACTAAAGTTTAATCATGCAACAGCATCCAACTAGACATAAACGACATAAACCCAAAAACCGTCCCCGTCCTATAATGTACGGAGACCCCGGTTGTCCTCTCCTCTGCCTCACTCGGCGGCGTTCCTAACCTGCAAGTCATGTACACAAACAATTTAAAACCGTTAGCTAATATTCTACGCATTAGAAAAGCAGTGAAGACACAAACACACCCATAGCACATTATATAAATCACACAAGTCCGTTTCTTTATCTTTATATCATCAAGTCATATCCCGTTCTAATTCAACTTCGGTTGTGACACGAGACCCCAATGGTCCCGCCTCGGTCCCCCCTCCGGCAAGGAATGGCACGGATGCCTCTGTCCATCTGACCCGCCGGGCAAGTCGCCGAGAATCCCCTAGACCCCGCAAGGCTAGGCAGTATTGTCACCGCCCGTTATCATACACTTGGGCCAAAATTATACTTATAAGTCGGTGGTCCTATTTACCGGTTTAATAATTATAGCAAAACATAAACATGCACCACCAAACACACATCAATGCTAATACGGAATATACGAGCTAAGTAAGTCCGGAGACTTACCTCGTCACCAAACCCAAGTCAACCACACTCTTGCTTCCTTAAGGAGGAAGCCCACAACCTGCTCACAAGAGATATGCATATCAATACATACTCACATTCAAGAAGTCTTAGACTTCACTCTAGTGATCTACGCAAGATCACCTAACCCTCAAACTAGGAATGCATCCTAGGTACCAAGTACTCATCACACTCTCAACACATGCAACAGCCTAAAACAGTCCATAATTCCACAAGAGTAATCCTTAACCAAAGAGGCACAAGCTAGCCTAGAAGGTCCATCATGCTCACATGCTCATATCCATCACTTACATCGAGCCTTATGGCTCCTAGGTTCACAACCACTAAGTGGCATTCCAAGCTACTCTAGATCCATCCTAGGCATGATACTAACATGATCCAACATCAATAGTAAGGAAGGAACGAAGAGGAAAGGAGAGGAGGAACCTACTGTCGAAGAAACGCAATCGCGGAGTCAAGCTGGCGCCCCGGCGGAACAGGAGCTGCCCCTGCGAAACCAGAGGCCGCACCCGCGGCGGAAGGGAGCCGCCCCCGCGGCGGTCTTGTCCTGGAGCCGAAGTCCGCCGCCGCCCCCGCGGCCATGCCTAGCCGCACCCGCGGAGGTGCTGGTCCGTGAGTCTACCGCCGCACCCGCGGCCATGCCGAGCCGCACCCGCGGCTGTGCTGAGCCGCCCCCGCGGCCTTCCGCGCCCGCGGCGTGATGGTCCGCCCCGCGGTCGTGTTGCAGAATGTCGTCTTCTTCGTCTTCGATCGTGGCTTCTTGGCTCCAAAGTCTTTCTTCTCTTGCTGGATCTTCTCCAAACACCCAACACAGGTGTTAGGTACCTCTCCTCGACCTAATCGCGGTAAGAATGCAGCCATGCAAAGAGTTGAGTAAAAACCTCTCAAAAGCTTCATCCATGGCTATGGATGAAGGAGGGAAGAAGAGAGGGATGATCAGCCATGGGGAAGGAGAGAAGCTTACCACATAGATTTAGAGTCTCCTCAAGTTGCAGTCCACCATCCAAGTGCTCCAAGGTGCAAGATGAGAAAAGAGAGAGAAGAGAAGAGTGGAAGGGAAAAGTGAGATGGAAATAACGTGAAAGAGAGTAAGGGAGGAGAGAGAGGGAGGGGGACAAGGGCCGCAAAGTGAGGGGACAGCAACTGTCTTGTCCTCTTTTGCCCGGAACGAGGGGTCGGAAATGACCCCTTGTCACTTCGACTCGGAACGAAAGGTCGAAACACGGGAAAAAGGGAAGAACGACGAGTCGGCTCGGGATTTTCTTAGGAATAAATTCCGGCTCTCGGCATCTCGGGATTACGGGATAACCTACAAGGCGCTCTAAGTCCGGAATAAAATTAATAAAATTCCGGGCGTTACAACTAACCCCCCTAAACACAAGTTTCGTCCCGAAACTTGCGAACCCAACACTCTCGGACAAACACGTCACGTAACAACCTGGAACTCATAAAACGTCACTATCGGCTCTAATCCAAGTCTACGAATAGAATCACGTCCAGACCTCTCAAGGTACCAATCTCAAACAAAATCACATAATCACCCAGAACAAACAAGGAAGATCTCGGGACTAGCCCGACGGTCCTATCGATATCGCTAAATCTGCGTAAAACTCAGGATAGTTCCTCCGGATACTATCCTCTGTCTCTTATGTAGCCTCGTCGGCTCCTCGCCTCTATCACTGCACTCTCAGCATCGGTATCTCCTTCGATCGAAGGCGACTCGTACTCCGCTCTAAAACTTCTATCGGGTGCTCTGCAAACGTATGGTCCGGCTCGACAACCAGGTCCTCGTGGCTGATGATATGCCTCGGGTCGTGTACGTACTCTCTCGGCTGAGAGACATGGAAGACCGGGTGTATACCCTCCAACCGCGGTGGCAACGCTAACCGGTATGCCACCTCACCGACTCTCTCCAAGATCTCGAATGGTCCGACATATCGGAGGCTTAACTTCCCCTTAATGCCGAATCGCCTGACGCCCCGCGTCGGTGATACCCTGAACCACACCTGAGCTCCTACCCTGAACTCGAGAGGTCTACACCTCCGATCCACAAACGACCTCTGACGGCTCTGCGCGGTCAACATCCTCTCTCGGATCAAAGCAACTCTAGCCACGTCGTCCCGTACCTGATCTGGAGCTACAACGCTCAAACTCCCCCGCTCGTCCCAACATAAGGGAGTACGGCATCTCCGTCCATACAAAGCCTCATACGGTGCCATCCCGATTGACGCATGCCCAAAACCTGGAGGTAAAACGCCTGTCCTTGTCCGAGATGATGGTCTTCGGTATTCCATGTAATCTCACAATCTAACAGTTGTGGATATGTCCTCCCACTTCCACTATGGCATGGGGCGGTGGGTGAAGTTCTCCTCCGTCTCTGGTGCTCGATCTTGACCTGTTGGCAGGTCGCGCATCGGGCCACATATCTAGCTACATCGGGCTTGAGCCTGCCCCACCAATAAAATCACCTATGTCCTGGTACATCTTACTCGCGCCTGGGTGCACTGAGTAAGGTGTGGAATGTGCCTCATGCAAAATCTGCTTTCTCAACTCCTGATCCGACAGTACAAGAATGCGTCCCCGGCGTCTCAGTAGCCAGTCTGCTCCTGTGATAACTACGGTGCCTCTCCTCGGGACATCCTGTCCCGGATCCTCATCAAAATGGAACATCTCTCCTGCTTCTGCCGGATATCTCCGGACAGGTCAGGTAATATCTCCGACTCGGACAAGCAACAGTCCGTATCCGGGAACCGGATATCCAACTCCAAACCGATCAACTCCCTCTGCAACCGTGGCTGAACCGTAAGCCGAGCTATAACCTCCTCTCGAGGTGTCCTCCTACTCCAAAGCATCGGCGACTACTTCGCCTTCCCCGGATGGTATAAAATCTCCAAGTCAGAGTCCTTCATCAGCTCCAACCATCTCCTCTAGCGGTTATTCAACTCTCGCTGAGTGAATATATACTTCAGACTCTTATGGTCTGTGAAGATCTGGCACGTAGCCCCGTACAAGTAGTGTCGCTAGATCTTCAGGGCGTGAATCACTGCCGCTAGCTCGAGATCATGGGTAGGGTAATTCTCCTCGTACGGCTTCAGTTGCCGAGAAGCGTACGCAATAACCCTACCTCTTTGCATCAAAACACACTCCAATCCTAGCTTGGAGGCATCACTATACACTACAAAAACCTCCACGCCCTCAGGTTGGGCTAAAACAGGAGCGGAGGTCAACCTCCTCTTCAGCTCCTCGAAACTGTGCTGACAAGGCTCGGACCAAACGAACCTGGTAGACTTCTTCAGCAAGGAAGTGAACGGTCGTGCAATCACGGAGAAACCCTCAACAAAATGGAGGTAGTATCCCGCTAAGCCTAAGAAATTGCGCACTTCCTTGACCGTCCTAGGAGGCGGTCATGAGGAAACAAACTCTATCTTCGCCGGGTCAACCATGACACCCTCGGCGGAAACTATATGACCCAGGAATGCCACCTAGGACATCCTGAACTCGCACTCAAAGAGCTTAGCGTAAAGCTCTTTATCCTGGAGGACTCGAAGCAACGTCTTCAGGTGTCCCTCATGCTCTTCTCTACTCCGGGAGTAGACTAAGATGTCGTCTATAAACACTACCACAAACTGGTCTAAGAAGTCGACGAAGATGCCGTTCATCAACTCCATGAAGACGGCGGGTGCATTCGTGAGCCCAAATGGCATCACAACAAACTCATAATGGTCTTATCTCGTCCTGAATGCCGTCTTCGGCACGTCCTCCTTTCTCGATTGATACACTTGAACGACAGATGAACACCTTCTACTCTCGGCGGCCATGCCAGCCGGTAAAACACTTTCCCAACTTGCGCTAAGATCTCCCAAAAAGTTCCGATGTTTCGGAAACTCAACTTCCTTCTCGGGTCTTTCCTACTACGACATTTCCATTATGTTTCTTCTTTGCTTGTCTCAACAAAGAAGATCGAACTTCCAATTTACACCGTTAGCTTTGTTTCTTGTCAAACCACACTCGAGGTTACGCTTCCTCAACTCTTGTTGCAAGTTCTAAGTAGCGATGGAAATACTTTGCTTTATATTGCTCCCAATAAAGAGACATGTACGCTATGACCTTTGCATCGTCTCTCAAAATTCAATCAAGACCATTCTTGAAGAATCACTTGTACACCTCAGCCCGGTCATACTCCGAGGCAATTTCCGAAATAGTTGCACCAATGAATCTCCTCTTAACTCTCACAACCCCATTGTCCATTTTCGTCCCACTCGATACTTCATCGTCATCCGAAGTAGGTTAGCCCTAGATAGTGTTACCTGGAGAATCTTTCCATAACTCCGGTAATGATCGGCGCATCCCAGAAACTTGCAACTTCTTTCACATCCTTTGTGGGTTGTCATCCCGAGACAACTGGTCATACAACTTCTCTCTTCTTCGAGAGTAGACCAGAGTGTCCTATTCGGGCATTAGTAAGCCCATATGGAATCACTACAACTAGTAGTGACCATGGTTTGTCCAGTATGTGATGTTTGCACTACCCCCAATCTCGACTTCTCAATTGGTGACAATCAACCTTAACTCGATTTTAGAAGAGACCACCGACCCTTGCAACGGTCGAGTAGATCCTCTATACGTGGTAAGGGGGTACTTGTTCTTCATTGTAATCTTGTTCTGCTCATTGTAATCGCTGTACAAATGGAGGTAACCATCTCTCTTTTCGCAAACTGGTGTTCTCCATAATCACTTCAAATATATTTTCACTCTTTTGTTACCGTTCGTTCATGATCCCACAACCTGGTTACTCTCCCCCACACTCATCCATAGACCACATACACATTCGTGTTCTCGGTTGTCACCAATTAACTGATAATTGAGTTTCTCCTATGTCAATGACTTACCATTCTTCTATGCTTCCATGTTACCATTCTGATGAAGGCTACCCGCTCGGGTACTCTACTTTAAACTCCGTTAGATCATTCTTCATTCCACGCTTCCTTTTCCTTCAGCGAGATAAATATACCCTTCTCGGCGTTGTTGAGTCACATGACTCGCCTACATAGGCTTAACCGCGCTTCATGATATCTTGCAAGTGCGTCTTCTCAAAATCTCTAACGTTGGTTAGCATCCACGTGTTACTCTCATCTCCTTAGGATCGTCATTTATACATGCTTCCTCCTTTTTGGGCGTTTCTTCGACTCATCGTCATAACGGAAACCGGTCAACTCCGCGTGAATCCCCACCTTGCCATTCTTCTCATAATTCTCGTAATGTTTACTCTTCACTTAATGGTACCTCGTAAGCTTAACTTATGGTATCTTACCACCTTCACACTGGTTCGATCACGCTTCTCATATTGACTCCAAAGCTTAGGAGCGTCTAAGGAAAGCTTCACTTCTCATGATGGAACACCGGCTTTAACCTTGTTAGAATGCACCCATCTCCTCCTTGATTCGCATCTTTAGTTGTCCACGCATCTTCTCGAAGAACTTAAGTTTGTTACTCCATTGCTTTCGTCGTCATTCGCTTATGGCTCCCTTAGCACCGCTTCCATCTTGATTGCTCTTAAGTTGTCTCGATCTCTCTTTTACTTAGTTTCCCCTTTTTGCTTAGGGCGTCTCTAAGGGAATGATATCGTATTATCCTCTTTCTATTAGGCCCGTATTTCTAGCCTCGGGAACAATGCTCTTTTGCGACATCCTCCACGGGAACCTCAACTGCTGGTGGATCCATAATTGGCGGTCCGCAATGGGGATACGTCCCCAACCTCTTGCGCCTGGAGGTCTTCCTACTCGTCCCCGTCTCGGGACGGTAGGGAAAGAAGGGGTCTACCGCTAACGGGTCTTACGTAAGCGGTAGCTCTCGTACGTGCCATCTAATAGCGTATGACGTTTTAAAGATAACTACGTAGGTACTACTTATGATCTCAATATGATAAAACTTAAAACGTAAGGCTAGCATGGTCATAAAGTACATCCAAATCATACAAGTCAAAAACATCCTAAGGCCACATACGTAGCTAGGTACATACAATTTCCACAATCACCCTAAGGTCATATATTATATATAACTATATAATAATTTATACCTACTTCAAATCCAAAGATCTACGTCGCCGAGGTTTGCGGAAGGAGCGGTGGTCCCGTACATTCTAACCCAATCCCGACTCATGCAGATGATTTTGAAAACGAAAAGTCAGAACCCGTGGGGGTTCTGTTTTATACCTCATTCGGCCTTTAGAAAGATTGCGAGTGCCATTGTTGTCAACCTAGGGCTCTGATACCACTTTTGTAACACCCCAAATCCGCGGGACTCGGGGCGCTACGGGCGAGACCTCACAATGGGTCCCGACCCTTAGCTTGACAACAATTTCACCGGACCTTCCAACATGACACAAATAAAGGTCGAAAACTCAAATATGTTTTTAATGTATGCGGAAACGAAAAGAGAAAGGTACAACTTGGAAACTCAGCCGAGTCCTCATAACGACAAACCACAATACTAAAGTTTAACCATGCAACAACATCCAACTAGACATAAACGACATAAACCCAAAAATCGTCCCCGTCCTATAATGTACGAAGACCCCGGCTGTCCACTCTTCCGCCTCACTCGGTGGCGTTCCAAACCTGCAAGTCATCTACACAAACAGTTTAAAACCGTTAGCTAATATTCTACGCATTAGAAAAGCAGTGAAGGCACAAACACACCCATAGCACATAATATAAATCACACAAGTCCGTTTCTTTATCTTTATATCATCAAGTCATATCCCGTTCTAATTCAACATCGGTTGTGACACGAGACCCCAATGGTCCCGCCTCGGTCCCCCCTCCGGCAAGGAATGACATGGATGCCTCCGTCCATCTGACCCGCCGGGCAAGTTGCCGAGAATCCCCTAGACCCCGCAAGGCTAGGCAGTATTGTCACCGCCCGTTATCATACACTTGGGCCAAAATTATACATATAAGTCGGTGGTCCTATTTACCGGTTTAATAATTATAGCAAAATATAAACACGCACCACCAAACACACATCAATGCTAATACGGAAAATACGAGCTAAGTAAGTCCGGAGACTTACCTCGTCACCAAACCCAAGTCAACCACACTCTTGCTTCCTTAAGGAGGAAGCCCACAACCTGCTCACAAGAGATATGCATATCAATACATATTCACACTCAAGAAGTCTTAGACTTCACTCTAGTGATCTACGCAAGATCACCTAACCCTCAAACTAGGAATGCATCCTAGGTACCAAGTACTCATCACACTCTCAACACATGCAACAGCCTAAAACAGTCCATAATTCCACAAGAGTAATCCTTAACCAAAGAGGCACAAGCTAGCCTGGAAGGTCCATCATGCTCACATGCTCATATCCATCACTTACATCGAGCCTTATGGCTCCTAGGTTCACAACCACTAAGTGGCATTCCAAGCTACTCTAGATCCATCTTAGGCATGCTACTAACATGATCCAACATCAATAGTAAGGAAGGAACGAAGAGGAAAGGAGAGGAGGAACCTACTGTCGAAGAAACACAATCGCGGAGTGAAGCTGGCGCCCCGGCGGAGCAGGAGCCGCCCCTGCAGAACCAGAGGTCTCCCCCTGCGGCGCTGCCGGCCGCACCAGCGAAGCTGTTGGCCGCACCCGCGGCGGAAGGGAGCTGCCCCCGCGGCGGTCTTGTCCTGGAGCCGAAGTCCGCCGCCGCCCCCGCGGCCATGCCTAGCCACACCCGCGGAGGTGCTGGTCCGTGAGTCTGCCGCCGCACCCGCGGCCATGCCGAGCCGAACCCGCGGCGGTGCCTGGCCGCACCCGCGGCTGTGCTGAGCCGCCCCCGCGGCCTACCGCGCCCGCGGCGTGATGGTCCGCCCCGCGGTCGTGTTGCAGAATGTCGTCTTCTTCGTCTTCGATCGTGGCTTCTTGGCTCCAAAGTCTTTCTTCTCTTGCTGGATCTTCTCTAAACACCCACCACAGGTGTTAGGTACCTCTCCTCGACCTAATCGAGGTAAGAATGCAGCCATGCAAAGAGTTGAGTAAAAACCTCTCAAAAGCTTCATCCATGGCTATGGATAAAGGAGGGAAGAAGAGAGGGATGATCCGCCATGGGGAAGAAGGAAGGAAGGAAGGAGAGAAGCTTACCACACAGATTTAGAGTCTCCTCAAGTTGCAGTCCACCATCCAAGTGCTCCAAGGTGCAAGATGAGAAAAGAGAGAGAAGAGAAGAGTGGAAGGGAAAAGTGAGATGGAAATAACGTGAAAGAGAGTAAGGGAGGAGAGAGAGGGAGGGGGACAAGGGCTGAAAAGTGAGGGGACATCAACTGTCTTGTCCTCTTTTGCCCGGAACGAGGGGTCGGAAATGACCCCTTGTCACTTCGACTCGGAACGAAAGGTCGGAACACGGGAAAAAGGGAAGAACGACGAGTCGGCTCGGGATTTTCTTAGGAATAAATTCCGGCTCTCGGCATCTCGGGATTACGGGATAACCTACAAGGCGCTCTAAGTCCGGAATAAAATTAATAAAATTCCGGGCGTTACAAACTAAACCGGTAAATAGGACCACCGACTATATATTATTTTGGCCCAAGTGTATGATAACGGGCGGTGACATCATCTGCCTAGCTCTTGCGAGAGTCTAGGAGGTTCTTGGCGACTATCCCGGGCAGGTAGATGATCGGATGCATCAGTACCATTCCTTGCCGGTAATTAGGGACCGAGGCGAGACCACGGTGGTTCTCGTGTCACAAACCTAAGTTGAATTAGAACGGGATACGACTTAATAATAAAAAGATAATAAACCGGACTTGTGTGTTTTGGAGTATGCATGTGTCATGTGATGTATATGTGTATGTGCCTTCACTTCTTTTCTAATGCTTCGAATATGAGCTAACGGTTTTAAACCGTTCATGTAGATGCCTTGCAGGTTAGTGATGCCGCCGAGTGAGGTGGAGGAGTGGACAACCGGGGTCTCCGTACATTATAGGACGGGGACGTTTGTGGGATATGTCTTTGTATTGTTGGATTATGTTGTACGGTTTGGTTTTCTTATCGGAGTTGTGTCGTTTTGAGGACTCGGCTGAGTTTCCACCGTGTATCTTTACATTTCAGTTTCTCACATACATTATAAACGATTTTGAGTTTTGCATTTATATGTGCCTTGTTGGAAAGGTCCGGTGAAATTGTTGTCAGGCTAAGGGTCGGGACCCATTGTGAGGTCTCGCCCGTAGCATCCCGAGTCCCGCGGATTTGGGGTGTTACAAAAGTGGTATCAGAGCCAGGTTGACAACAATGGCACTCGCAATCTTTTAAAGGCCGAATGAGGAATAAACAGAACCTACACGGGTTTTGACCTTTCGTTTTCAAAATCATGTGCATGAGTCGGGTTTGGGTTAGAATGTACGGGACCACCACTCATTCCGCAAACCTCGGCGACATAGATCTGTGAATTTGAAGTATGTATATATATATTATTACATAGTTATATATATATATATATATATATATATATATATATACCTAGCTATGTATGTGGCCTTAGGATGTTTTGAACATGATTTATATGTATAGTATATAGGAGGATTATTATACGTTTTGGACCTTGTTTTGTTGTGATGGAATTCCGGGTGTGTTATATTAGTAGTAATGTGGACATAGGACATATATAGTCTTATATACGGATTCTTATATATATAGTAGCGTATGGAGATACGGACCTAATAGAAAGAGGGTAATAGGATATCATCACCTTTGAGACGACGTCGTTGGCGTGGGATAGCGTTCATACGTGGAGGAGTACGCTCAAGTATCGAGTTGATCTTTTCGTGCTAACGAACACCATGACGTTTCGCGGATTCCTTTACAAGGATGTCGAAGAGGAGGAGTACAGATTACGTAAGCGAAGGGCAACCAAGTGACAGAAAACTCAAGACAACTTAAGAGCAATCAAGATGGCAGCAATAAAAGATGAGGGAGCAACATTAAAGTGTAGAAGCAGTTCTAAAGAAGCCATGGTCGAACGACGACGAGAACAATGGAGATAACAAACTTAAGTTCTTCAAGAAGACGCGTGGACAACTAAAGATGCGAATCGAGGAGGAGATGGGTGCATTCGAACAAGGTTAAAGGCGGTGTTCCATCACGAGAAGTGAAGCTTTCCTTAGACGCTCCTAAGCTTTGGAGTCAAGATGAGAAACGTGATCGAACCAAGTGTGAAAGATGTAAGATACCGTAAGTTAAGCTTACGAGGTACCATTAAGTGAAGAGTCAACATTACGAGAGTTATGAGAAGAATGGCAAGGTGGGGATTCACGCGGAGTTGACCGGTTTCCGTTATGACGATAAGGCGAAGAAACGCCAAAAAGGAGGAAGTATGTATAAATGATGATCCTAAGAAGATGAGAGAAACACGTGGATGCTAACTAACATTAGAGATTTTGAGAAGACGCACTTACAAGATATCAT
>NCTC01003715.1:0-25484 GCA_002319775.1 Fagopyrum tataricum | reverse complement strand
GCAATGAGCATGTAAGCATAAGTAAGCACATAAGACTCACCAAGCTAGTACTAAGATCTACTCGTGATCCTACCGGTGCACCTATCTCGGCATAGAACTCTGGATAGTTCCTCTGGATACTATCCTCAGTCTCCCATGTAGCCTCCTCAGGTCCTCGTCTCGACCACTGTATCCTAAGCATAGGTATGTCCTTCGAACGCAGGCGTCTCATACCTCGTTCTAAGACTGCAATCGGATGCTCAACAAAAGTGTGGTCCGGCTCAACCACCAAATCCTCATAACTCACGATGTGTCTCGGATCTGGTATATACTCCCTCAGCTGAGACACGTGAAATACAGGGTGAACACCCTCTAATCTCGGAGGCAAGGCTAATCTGTAAGCTGCACTCCCAACCCGATCCAGAATCTCGAACGGTCCGACATATCGGGGCTCAACTTCCCCTTAATGCCAAACCTAACACCTCGTGTCGGGGACACTCTCAGCCACACAGGGCTCAAACTCTGAACTCTAGAGGTCTACGCCTCCTATCAGCATACGACTTCTGACGGCTCTGCGCAGTCAGCATACGCTCTCTGATCAATGCTACTCGAGCCATATCATCCTGAATCTGATCAGGTGCTAAACCACTGACACTGCTCTGCTCATCCCAGCATAACGGGGTACGACATCTCTGTCCATACAGTGCCTCATATGGGGCCATCCCAATAGATGCATGCCAGCTGTTGTTGTAGGAGAACTCAACAAGTGGGAGATGATCCGTCCACACCTGCCCCCAATCCAACACACAAGCTCGCAGCATATCCTCCAGCGTCTGAATGGTCCTCTCTGACTGACCATCTGTCTGAGGATGAAACGCAGTCGTGAAGTGCAAACTCGTCCCCAGGGCAGTCTGAATCTGCTGCCAGAACCTCGAGGTAAACCGTCCATCTCTGTCAGAGACGATCGTCCTCGGTACACCATGGAGTCTCACTATCTGCCTAGTGTACTCCTCTGCTAATCTGCTCACCGGCCACGTCTCTCGAATAGGAATGAAACGTGCCGTCTTCGTCAGTCTGTCAACTATGACCCAGATGGCATCAAAACTCCGGCTCACCCTCAGTCCAGTCACAAAGTCCACGGTGACGTCCTCCCACTTCCTCTGTGGAACAGGAAGTGGATGAAGCTCACCTCCAGGTCTGAAATGCTCGATCTTGACCTGCTGGCAGGTCGCACATTGTGCCACAAATCTGGCCACATCGGGCTTCAGCCCTCCCCACCAATATATACGTCTCAAGTCCTGATACATCTTACTCGTACTTGGATGTACCGAGTAAGGTGTACAGTGAGCCTCTTGTAATATCCTCTGTCTCAGCTCTGTATCAGCAGGTACACAGACGCGACCGCGGCGCCTCAAAACTCCATCTGCTCCCAGCAGGAACTGTGGTGCCTCATCCCGAGACATCCTATCTCTGATCCTCTGTAAAGTCGGGCAGGTCTCCTGTTTCTGTCGGATCTCATCCAACAGATCAGGAAGGACCTCTAATGTACGCAGCTGGGCATCCTCATCAGGAAACTGGATGTCCAGCTCTAACCAGATCAAATCCCTCTATAACTGCTGTTGAACTGTCAGCCTCGCAATCGCCTGCTCTCGAGGCGTCTTCCTGCTCAGGGCATCGGCGACTACGTTCGCCTTCCCCGATGATACAGAATCTCCAGATCAAAATCCTTGATCAGCTCGAGCCACCTACGCTGGCGGTTATTCAATTCCCGCTGCGTGAAAATGTACTTTCAGACTCTGATGGTCTGTGAAGATCTGACACGTAACACCATACAGGTAATGTCTCCAGATCTTCAGTGCATGAACTACCGCTGCCAACTCCAGATCATGAGTCGGGTAGTTCTCCTCATACGTCTTCAGTTGTCTAGACGCATATGCAATCACCCTGCCTCTCTGCATCAACACACATCCCAAGCCTAACTTGGATGCATCACTGTATACTACGAAATCCTCTGTACCCTCTAGCTGTGCCAAAACAGGAGCAGAAGTCAAACGTCTCTTCAGCTCCTCAAAACTCTGCATACACTGATCAGACCACACAAACCTGGTAGTCTTCCTCAACAAACTCGTCAGTGGACGGGCAATCACCGAAAATCCCTCCACAAAGCGTCTGTAATAACTGGCTAGGCCAAGGAAGCTACGTACTTCCTTGACGTTCGTCGGTGTAGGCCATGCATCTACTCCCTCTATCTTTTCCGGATCAACCTTGATCCTCTCAGCTGATACTATGTGACCCAGGAATGCTACCTCTGGCATCCAGAACTCGCACTTAGAGAACTTTGCATAAAGTTCTCTATCCCGCAAAACCTGCAATACAGTCCTCAGATGTCCTGCATGCCCCTCTCCACTGCGAGAGTATACCAAAATGTCATCAATGAAAACCACCACAAACTGATCCAGGAGGTCGATGAAGATACTATTCATCAACTCCATAAAGACGGCTGGGCATTCGTAAGCCCAAATGGCATCACTACAAACTCGTAGTGGCCATATCTGGTCCGGAATGCTGTCCTGTGCACATCCTGCTCCCTCACCCTCAGCTGGTGATACCCGGAACGCAGGTTAATCCTGGAAAACACAGTCGCTCCTTGTAGCTGATCTAACAAATCATCAATCAGTGGATACTTGTTCTTGATGGTCACCTTGTTCAGCTCTCTGTAATCAATAAACAATCTCAGCGATCCGTCCTTCTTCCGTACGAAGAGGACAGGTGCTCCCCATGGGGACACGCTAAGGCGAATGAAGCCCTTCTCAGCCAACTCCTCGAGTTGCTTCTTCACCTCTAACATCTCGACAGGCGCCATCCGGTATGGGGCCTTCGAGATGGGTCTCGTACCAGGCTCTAACTCGATACTGAAATCCACACTCCTCTGAGGCGGCAAACTGGTCAGCTTAGCAAAAACATCAGTAAACTCACAGACCACTGGGATATCCTCTAACGCTGGACTTTCCCCCTCCTTCATGGCATAACACCAGAAGACCTCGCAACCCTGTGCAATCAGTCTAGCTGCCCGTATAGCGCTGATAACTGTGCCTACCTTTCCAAGGTCCCAACCTCGGAAAACCTCTATCTGGCCTAACTCGGTAGAGAGGGTAACAGTTCTCCTACCTACATCTAAGACTGCAGAATGTCTAGCCATCCAATCCATACCTAGTATAACTTCCTCATGCTCTAACGGCATGACAAAGAAGTCAACTAGTAACATACGAGTGCCTACAAAAATGGGACAACCGTGAATCTCACGGGTACCTCTGACCCTACCACCATCGGGTAACCCTATAATAAAGGGAATCCCCTCAACTGTATCTAAACCCAGACGCTCTACACATGCATCAGAAATAAAAGAGTGCGTAGCACCAGTATCAAATAAAACTCTAACAGGTGAACCATGAATCAGAATGGTACCTGTAGCAGTAGGTGCAGCTGGCTCCTCTGCACTCCTCAGCTCAAAAACACGACCTTGTGGGCCTCTGGTATCAGTGGTGCCCCCACCACGGCCTCTGCCTCTACTCGGCCCAGGAGCAGATCCATGAGTCGTAGGGCGATCTGGGACCCTCTGCTGTCCCTGCCTCTACTGCTGTTGCTGAGGTGGTCTCTGTCCACCGCCTGCTGCACTAGCAGGAGAAGAATCCTGTTGTGATGAAGCTCTCCCTCGTCTACAGAAGGTAGCTCTATGACCAGGTCGGCCACAAGTGAAACAGGTCACCGGCTGCCTAGTACACTCTGACCTCATATGCCCATACTCACTGCAGTTGAAGCACTACACTCCCTTATCTGCACCCGGTGCAGATGGAGGACGACTCTGGCGACTCTGGCCTCGCCCTGAACCAGCAGCTCCACCAGTACCACTGGTCTGACCAGTCCTCTATCTCTTCTCAGACCCTCCGGTCTGAGAAGCTCTCCTCTGGCTAGCTCTCTCCCTCTCGTAGTCAGAAGCCCGGTCCTGATAGTCGAACAAGGTCTCACAGTGAAAACCCGCCATATAGGTACGGGTAGTATCCCTCAGACGTCGAGAAAACAAATACACGTGCTGATCTGCAACAGGTGTAGCTAGACCCAACAATGCCAACTCCTCCAGAAATCTCCTAATAGCCTCTGAGACCGGTACATCCTTGAACCCAGCCTCAACAAAGTCTCGCAGTTTCTCCCTCCTCAACGAGGCAGGGCAGAAACGCTCTCGGATCAGAGTCTTCATCTGCTCATAACTAGTAACCTGTACTCGTACGGACCTCCACCAGTGCTGTGCCAGATCTCTGAACAAGGTCTGCACCAGCTCAATCTGCCTGTCAGTTGGACATCTAATAGACTCCAGAGCCGAGTCTACATGTCCTATCCAAAGCTCCACCTCTAGCCCCACTTTCCCAGTGAAAGGGGGTACTCCAATCTGATGAAAAGCCTTCAACCAAGTGTCTGGTCGAGGCCCTCTATACTCCTCTGTAGCCCGAGCAATCTCAACGGCAGGTGCCGGTGCAGCTGGCACCTGTGTAACTGCATGGGATCTCTCAGATGATCTCTCCTGTGCTGGCAGATAAGGAGCAGGCCTACCTGTCCTAGCAGCCTCCTCAACACGTCGTATGTACTCGCGGATGGCTGGTCCCTCCATGGAGACACGGTCAGACTCCCCAGACTGGGCTCTCTGTGGCCCCTGTCTCTCAGCTGTACCGTTCCCAGCCTCAGGAATGGCACTCTCAACAACCTCCTCATGGACCTCTCCTGCTGCCTGTAAACCACCTGCAGGAGTCCTACCCCGTCCTCTACCTAGAGGGGGTCTACCTCAACCTCGCCTTGCTGCAGGTAAGGCTCTAGTTTGAACCATTTGCAGAAGATGTAAACCTATCTTAGAAGGCTAAATATATGCCATATGTATAGATATATCACAGATCAATCACAACAGAATATCTATATATATATCTATACTATCGAGGTCTTCAGAGGGGTGATGGCTCCCGTACACGGTATCCCAAAACATTTGTACTCATTTCAAAACCAAAACCTTTTGAAAAGTCAGACCCCTTTTCGGGTTCAGTTTAGTTATCTATTCGACCTTTATTGCAGATTACTAGTGCCATTGTTGTCAACCTAGACTCTGATACCAACTTTGAAACACCCCAAATCCGTAGGACTCGGAGTGCTACTGGGCTAGGATCTCACAATGGATCCTGACCCTAGCCTGACAACAATTTCACAAATCAAGGCACCAATAGATTAAAACAAAACATGAAACTGATATATATATATATATATCCAAAAAGGTAATACAATGTACCGCTGAGTACAAACAAACTAAACTGTACAACAAAATATCCCATATCCCCGATACCGCCCCAGTGTACGGAGCCCTCAGCGGATCACCCACTCCGAATCACTCTGCAGCTCTCCTATCCTGCAAAGTGTCTACAACACGGTATAAAAAACCATACACAAATATAGGAATATGCTAGAGCACAAACACACATCAGAAATCTTAACACATCATCATGCTTTCACACATTTACCCTGTTCATTATCTTTATAAAGTCCAACAATCAACTCGTATATAAATATCCATATAAACATAAGTGATAGGAGGAATATAACCCTCGCCTTTAGATACTATAACCAGCTGGAATGGTGCCTGGAACACCTCCCCGTGTACCCTAAGGGAATGGAGAGTGCCCAAACCGTTTACCAGGTCTGGCCTGACCACAGAGAACCCCCAACTCCCAGCGGGATGAATGGAAAAGTTGTCACAGCCCTACAATGAACAATCAATATATCATAGGTTGGTGACCATTATAACACATGCTATAAACACGGCCTATACAAGGCATGCAGGGAACGGTCACACACACACTAGCTGACCTCAAGCCCAGTAACAACAATCACCAGCATCCATAACATCAAAGCCATCTCAAACTCTCTTGTAAACTTCAAGAGAAACTCACGCACAAGATCAGACTCAAGGGAAGGAGAAGAAGAAGCAAAAGATCGTGGGAAGCTGGATAGGGAAGATGAAGAATGAAGAAACCCTTCATCCTAAGGGTAAGGAAAGGTTAAGAAGGAAAGAGAGTAAAGCATGGTCCAACGGTCAACAAAGCCGGCTGCAGCCGCAGGAAACCGCAGGGGCGGGTTTCCTGGCCGCAGGGGCGGAACAACAGGGGAGCCGCAGGGGCGGCCTCACAGATCCGCGGAGGCGGCTAAGACCAAAACTCGCTCCCAAAACTAAGGCTCTTACAAGAGACTCTTAATATCCGTTAGATTGATTTAGTTGGACGTTCGTGATTAACCTAAATAAATAGTAATTTGTTGAGGGAATTAATTAAGTTCATTGACTTCCTATAATAAAGCTTAAAAGTTGACAAATAAAGTTATCAAATTAAATTAAGATAATTGACTTCCTATAATTTTGACTTAATAATTTAAACACCTATAATTCTAACCTAGACAATTAACGACATATAATTTTATACTAGGTACTTCAACGACCTATAATTTTATCATTGTAATTTATCCACCTATAATTATAATCTGGACATTTAACGAACTATAAATGTAAAATACGTATTTTAACGACCAATAATTTTAACATGATAAATTAACTACCTATAATTATAACCTATACAATTAACGACCTATAACTTTAAACTAGGTATTTTAACGACCTTTAAATTTAAAATACGTATTTTAACGACCTATAATTTTAACTTCGTAAATTAACCATCTATAATTATAACCTATACAATTTAACGACCTATAATTTTATACTAGGTATTTTAACGAACTATAAATTTAAAATACGTATCTTAACGACCTATAATTTTAAAATACGTATTTTAACGACCTATAATCCCAGAACAAGAAGTTAACAAGGCCACTAGATCTTGTTATAGAGAATACGAACAAGGGTCCACGAGTCAACAAAACACTAGCCTAAGACCCAAGGAATTTTTAGAAAAAACAGCTAAGTTTGGAGTTAGGATTATGCCAAACTATAGACCTAATAAAAGAGAACTGCTACTTGAACCCATAAGTGAAACCGGATATAAACTTAGCCTAGATGGGATAAGAAACCGAGAAGATGTACTAAACTTTTGGAAGAAAAGTACGATGAGTGTCTTAAACATGAACCCTGAATGAAGATCTGCAAATTTCCTAAATTACATTGAGCATAGTTTGTATGGAATTGTGGCAGATTGGTATGAAGGAATCGATGAAGAAACTAAAGAAACCTTAAGAGCAGTAGAACCACCATATGTCATGTTTAGGCAATTCTGCAAAGTCTTAGAATATGAATTTATTGGAGACAGAGATGATAAAGAGAAAAAATTAATCGAATGACAGAGAAAATTATATTCTCTTGAAATTTGTAATATGAGATTTCTAGAAAATTATCTTTCAGAATTTGAGTATTATTACTATAAGGTGGGAGAAAATGCAATTAATCTTCAAATGTTATTCGATAAATTTCCTAAACCCATAAATGAAGAAATTAGTGAAGGGTATCAAGAATGGATAAAAAAATATAACTCAAGGGACACCCTAGGAAATAGATTAAGATTTATTAGAAGATGGGTTGAGAAAAAAATGTCGAGAAGTTAAGGGAACTCAACATATGAAACGACAATTTCTAAATTGTTGGGATATGTCTAGAGAATGGGGATGTAACTGAAGAGATAACCAAAAAAATGGTTATGGAAGGAAGTATTATAGAAAGAAAAGCTTTAATAAACAAAGAGGGGAAAATATCAGAAAAAATATTATAGAAAACCCTTTGTTAAGAGAAGAAGGTTTTTTTTAGGAAAGCTTCTTATTGTCGTGAGAAGAAAAAGAGTTACAAATGTTGGGCATGCGGAGAAATATGTCATTATGCTAATGAATGCAAAAATAGAAAGAATAATAAACTATCTGAAGCTTTAGGGAGCTTAGATTATATTGAAATAACAGAAGAATATGCTCTTGAACTAGCCTTAAATAATAATAAGGGAATTGTAGAAGTAGTGGAAGAAGATAAGGAATTTGAAAGTTCAGATTATGAAGAAGTATGTGAGATGATGGAAGAAGATGAAGTGAAGCTCAAAGAAAAATGGAAGAAATGTTTTCTTCAGGAGAAACAACTACTCTAGCCCAATTGCAAGAAGTTGATACTTCCATCGACGAGGAACAACAAGAAAAAATGCATAGATTAGGGGTTGAATTCCCGATCATTGCTAAAGAACAGTTCTTTAAAAAACAGTTCTTTCCAGCATTCTCAAAGTTCGTGTGTGAAGAAATGGTTGGAGATATCGTAGTAAAAAATAATGAAAATCAAGCAACTGAAATAAATCTAATTAATTGGAAAAATATTTAAAAACACAACAAAGACAAAAAATATAAGTACATTTATGTTTGTGCAATTCAGGTCATCATTACTCCATTACAAGACTTTGGTAAGAATGTGCATTGCATTAACTTTGTTTGTGATACTAGGCACACAAAATTTAGTGATCAAACTATTAGTGGAGTAATATGCAATCTAATTCAAAGACCAATATCTTGGGTGTGTAGATCCAATTATTACGTAAGTCTAGAAGATTAGTTTGCTCATAAATTTTTAGCACTAAAATTGTTAACTGAAGGAATTAGTATGCACAAAGGAACTTGTCCTTTACAACTTAAATGGAAGGTCATTTATAAATTAGAAAATACTACCAACCCACCCGAAAGAATTCGAATGGTAGAGGCAGATAAATATGAAGTAGTCGGCCCAGGGCAAAACGTAGTACCAGTCAAGGTAAGGCTGGACCAAATAAGTTTAAAGACAATATGGATCAATGCCTTCGAAAATCCTTCTACTCCTAACCAAGGAAGAATTTTAACTATTGATGAAGAAGGAAAAATTCGTACAAATTCTCATCCACCTCCAATAAATAGGAGTCTTTCAAGAAGTCAGAGTTATAGGCGGAATCCATTCAACTTACCTCCACAAAATCAAGTAAGTGTTCCAAATAGAGAGTCTAGAGAAGAACCTTCCTTTAAAGTAGATGATGAAACTGCCAGCTTATTAGCAGCCTTAAATAGAAAACTATAAGCTAAAAATTTGGGAAAAACTATTAGGGAACCTGCTAGACATAATATATATATGGGAAGCATTGGATCTAACTATAGACCAAATCTAGAAGGACCAGGAACTAGTAGTCAAATCAATATATACCAACCACAAGGAGAAGCTTCAAGCTCTAAAAGGCTAATAGGTTATAAAACGAAAACAATTAGTCAACCTGTCTTTGAAGATGATGAAGAGCTTAATTTGCAAATAGAATTATGCTTAAGGATTACTAATCAAAATAACATATACATTCCTATCACCGTATGCATCGAAGGTTTTAATAATTATGATTTATGTGCATTTGTTGATAGTGGTTGTTCTGTTTGCTTTGGAAAGAAAAATGTATTTCCTGCATTCATGTGGAAAAGTGCATCTAAACCAATTCAGGTTAGGATAGCTGATAATAGTATCATGACACATTCTGAAGTTATTCAAGATTTATCTATCATGCTAGGAGGCTATCCATGTTTAATTCCTATAATTTGGGCTATTGAGCAAACATCACATGACATGATAATAGGAAATAACTTCCAAAGACTATATTCTCCATGTACTCAAAGTTTAGATGAAATGATATTTACTATTAATGGAGAAAAAGCTCAGGTAAAAAAGATGAAAGAAGTCTATACTCATCAAAATATTGAATTTACGCGCAGTAAGCGTGGTGAGGAATATATTGTTCCTACTCAAAAAGAATTTGCACTTTCTATAAATGAAGTAACTCTTAAAGAACAAATCTTAGAACAACAGAAAGAATTATGCAAAGAGTTATATTCTGAAAATCCTTTAAAATTTTGGGACAAGGATAAATCGTTTGCTACAATAGAGTTAAAAGAACCAAAGACGGTCATTAGAGTCAAGCAGATGGTTTATACCTATAAAGACCAACAAGAATTTAAGGAACAAATAGATGAATTACTTAAGAAAAATCTGATTAGAGAAAGTAAGAGTCCCCATTCTAGTCTTACATTTATGGTTAGAAATCATGCTGAGGAAAAAAGAGGTAAAGCTAGAATGGTGATCAACTATAAAAAGTTAAACGATAATACTGTCTTTGATGACTATTATATCCCTAATAAAACAGTCTTATTTAATAGAATCCAAGGAGCCACTTGGTTCTCCAAAATGGACTGCAAAAGTGGATATTGGCAAGTTAAGATGGATAAAGATAGTATTCCGTTAACAACGTTTAGTGCACCTCAGGGACATTATGAATGGTTAGTTATGCCCTTGGACTAAAAAATGCACCTCAGATATTTCAAAGGAGAATGGATAAGATTTTTGAAAACCTAAAACATTGTTGTCTGGTTTATATAGATGATATCTTAATCTTCTCTAAAACACTAGAACAATATATGCATGACCTTAAGGCTGTAACGCAAAAATGCATAAATCATGGCATCATCTTAGGACAAAAGAAATGCATCTACGTAGAACAAGAAATAGAGTTTCCTGGGTTAAAAATAAAAGGTGGAGAAATAGTATTGCAAGAACATGTTCTAGAAAAGATAGAAAATTTTCCAGATAAAATAGAAGATAGAAAGCAACTAGAGAGGTTTCTAGGATGTCTCACATATGCTTCAGACTTTATCAAGGATTTAGCTAAGCTTAGAAAACCTCTACAAGTTAAGCTTAAGAAGGAACAAACTTGGACTTGGACCAATCTGGACACTCGGATAGTTCAAGATCTTAAAAAACGTTGTAAGAAGTTACCAGTTTTAACTTTACCCAATGCGGATGATGATCTAGTACTTGAAACTGATGCAAGTAACTATCATTGGGGAGCTATCTTAAAAATTAAAAAAGATAATAAGCTCTACAGGTATAGTAATGGAAGTTTCAATAAAGCCGAATGCAATTACACCACTATGGAGAAAGAAATACTTGCTATCCTAAAAGGGATAGATAAGTTTATAATTTTTCTTGCTCCAAAACATTTCACTATTAGAACGGATTGTAAAGGAATATTAGGTTTTGTTCGTAATAATCTGAGTAACATGAAAGCGTAAGGGAGGCTCCTGCGTTGGCAACTCACACTTAATTAATATTCCTTTGACATTGAACATGTGCAGGGATCAAAAAACTCTTTGGCAGATAGCCTAACTCGAGAGCTTGCGTATGAGTCTTCCCAAGCAACCGATGGCATCCTCCAGCAGTCGAAAGGAAAAACGATAATTGGAAAACTATACCAATCCCAATGGACAACAAACGAAAAAGACGAGTTGGACGAAATGGTACGGTCTGCTCTCTTGATGCCAATAGAGGAGGCAGACAAAAAAAATATAAAGAAGAAACTGATTATCATCTAAGATGGGTTTCTCCTCTTAGTTATTATTATGTTAATCTTATGCAAAAATTCTCAGAAAAAAGATCTCGAAATGGTTTAATCCTATCTTGCGACAGAATGACTCGGAGAATTCTGGAACTAGAGATAGTTAAGTTCATGCTTTGCATTCCTTTTGATATTCAAGAAAAGATGAGAGGCTACTGGAAGTATAAAGAGTTTCCTAGTTGGTATACTTATGTGATGAGCAATACTGAATGTCCATACTACGATATTTACTATAACACCCCAAATCCGCGGGACTTGGGGTGCTACGGGCGAGACCTCACAATGGGTCCCGACCCTTAGCTTGACAACAATTTCACCGGACCTTTCCAACAAGGTACAAATAAAGGCGAAAACTAAAAACCGTTTTTAATGCATATGGAAACAAAATGTAACAAATACAAAGTGGAAACTCAGCCGAGTCCTCAAAACAACACCACCCCGATACGAAAGTCTAAAACGTACAACAACATTCCCCAACCAAACGACATGAAACATAACCCAAAAACGTCCCCGTCCTATAATGTACGGAGACCCCGGCTGTCCACTCCTCCACCTCACTCGGCGGCCTCCCTAACTTGCAAGTCATCTAAACAAACGGTTTAAAATCGTTAGCTCATATTCTAAGCATTAGAAAAGCGGTGAAGGCACAAACACATACATATCACACATCATAAAACACGCAAGTCCCGTTTATTATCTTTTTATTACTTAGTCATATCCCGTTCTAATTCAACTTCGGTTCTGACACGAGACCACCGTGATCTTGCCTCGGTCCCTACTTACCGGAAAATAATGGTACGGATGCACCCGACCATATCACCCGCCGGGCTAGTCGCCGAGAATCTCCTAGACTAACGCTGAGTCAAGCAGATTGTCACCGCCCGTTATCATACACTTGAGCCAAACAATAATATAAGGTCGGTGGTCCTATTTACCGGTTTAGATGTTATAACAAGAACATAAACACACACCACCAAGCACACATCAATGCTAATACGTAAAATACGAGCTAAGTAAGTCCGGAGACTTACCTCGTCACCACACTCAAGTCACCACACTCTTGCTTCCTTAAGGAGGAAGCCCACAACCTGCTCACAAGAGATATGCATATCAATACATACTCATACTCAAGAAGTCTTAGACTTCACTCTAGTGATCTATGCAAGATCACCTAACCCTCAAACTAGGAATGCATCCTAGGTACCAAGTATTCATCACACTCTCAACACATGCAACAACCCACAACAGTCCATAATTCCACAAGAGTAATCCTCAACCAAAGAGGCAGAAGTTAGCCTAGAAGGTCCATCATGCTCACATGCTCATATCCATCGCTTACATCGAGCCTTAAGGGCTCCTAGGTTCACAACCACTAAGTGGCATTCCAAGCTACTCTAGATCCATCCTAGGCATGCTACTAACAAGATCCAACATCAATACTAAGGAAGGAACGAAGAGGAAAGGAGAGGAGGGACCTGCTGTTGCCGAAACCGCAGCCGCGGAGTCAAGCCGGCGCCCCCTGCGGACACAGGAGTTGCCCCCGCGGAACAAGGAGCCGCACCCGCGGAGGACTGCGTCGCCTGCCAGGAGCCGCACCCGCGCCCGAGTCACGCCGCACTCGCGGCCGTCCGCTGCCGCCCGAGCCAAGTGTCTGCCGCCGCCCTTGCGGCCGTGCCGAGCCGCGCCCGCGGCCTGCTGGTCCGCCCCTACGGCTAGAGCTGTCAAAAGTTGGTCCGACCCGCGAACCCGACCCGAAGAACCCGAACCCGAATCCGACCTGGCCCCGAAAATTTTGAAAAAGAGAATTCTCGGAACTGACCCGCTTGAAACCGATTTAACCCGAAGGAATTTATGACCCGAAGTAACCCGACCCGAATGACCCGACCCGAACAACCCGATAGCCCGAAGTAACCCGACCCGAAATAACCCGACCCGAAGTAACCCGACCAAAAGTAACCCGACCCGAATGACCCGGTAGCCCAAAGTAACCCGACCTTAAATGACTCGATAACCCCGTAAATTTATACAAATAGGGTATTTTAGATTAAATTGATACTTTTGAGTTAAATTGATAATTATTTTCATGATTTATTAAGAGAATAAACAAATTATTAACATAAATTTTAGATTACATTGATACATCGATTATACAAATTCAACCTAAATAACACATCACTATTTATCATCTCATTAGATTGTTAACTCCAATTATTTTGAGTAAATCCGGAAATACGGGTATCCGGATATTTTAGACACGGATATCCGAAAATTCGGGTATCCGGATATATAAGAGTTATGAATATCCGACTATTTTGAGTAAATCCGGATGTTTAAAATTATAATGTGTGTGGATATCCGATTATTTTGTACAATATAACAAATTATTAATATAAATTTTAAGAATATATACTTTTTGAAATTATAATGTATTCGGGTATCTAGATGTTTAATATTATACTTTTTTAAAATTTAACTACGAGTCGGTGTCGCGTAATAACTATAATTTTTAGGAATATACATTTTAAAGATAATTTTTTTATTTACTATATTGTCTATATATACATAAATAAATAATATATATTAAATAATCCATATCCATACATTCTTCAACTCCCACACGATAAATGTAATGTAAAGACAATTTTAACTCATTAGAATAACTTTTGATTTTAACTTATGGTTTACTAATAACTCATTAACCCATAATATAAATTTATAATATAAGTATATAATTGCATATTACATAATCCATAATATAAATAAGTCAGATATCCAGATCCGGTTAAAGTCATTTCAATCAAACGAAAGTCGGTTAATCTAATCAAACGAAATATCTAATCATTAGATATTTCGATCAAATGAATCAGTCGGATATCCATACCCGGTTAATTAAATTCATACTCAATCAAACTGATCGGGCTTTAATCATTCCGATCAAGCATATAGGTGGATCATTAGATATTTTGATCAGACGGATCAGTCGGATATCCATATCCGGTTAAATTCATATGCAATCAAACAGATTGGGCTAAAACCATTCCGATCAATTGATTAAACATCTATGTGGATAATTACCCGATCTGACTAAAATTGTTTTTAGATACCATATTTTCGAATATGGATCAAATAGATCGACCGAATTCCACGGATTATTATCCGATTCAGCAAAAGATGATAGATTTTATTTTACATTTTATAACAAACAAAATAGGAAAAGCATATATGGATCAAATGGATTGATTAGTCGGTCATATTAGATATTTTGATCAGACGGATCAGTCGGATATCCATATCCGGTTAAATTCATATTCAATTAAACAGATCAGGTTAAAATCATTCCGATCAGACATTTATGTGGATAATTATCCGATCCGAGTAAAGTCGTTTTTAGATACCATATTTTCGAATATGGATCAAATAGATCGACTGAATTCCACGGATTATTATCCGATTCGGCAAATCATTATTGTTATTATTATTTATTACGCATGTCTTTGATTTACTATTACATTTTTATAAAGAAAATGAACACTAATACACCATCAAAAGTTTAAAACAAGTAAACAACACAACTTTTATTTCATCTTTTATCAAATTAATATCTTTGTATAAATTTTAGAATAAATTACACAAACCCGAACATAAATTGACTTGAATCAATATGTTAGGCAATCCGATCCGGTTTCGACCGAACCCGAACATAAATTGACCCGAATCAAGATGTTACGCAAACCGATCTGGTTTCGACCCAACCCAAACATAAAAATGACCCGATTCCAACCCGATTGACCCGCATAGACCCGATAATTAATACCCGACCCAAACCGACCCGACCCGAAACAGGCCGATAAAAATGTGAGCTTGTTTTAACCCGACCCGTTTCAACCCGTGCCTGTTATAACCGACCCGATTTCGACCCGTCCCGTTATGACCCGGGAACCAAGACTACCCGATAACCCGTTTTAACCCGAACAAATGATACCCAGCCCAAACCGACCCGACCCGAAACAACCCGATTAATAACCAAGCCTTTTTTGACCCGACCCGTTTCAACCCGAGCTTGTTAGGACCCGACCCAAACCCGACCCGTTAGCCCCGTTTGACACCTCTACCTGCGGCTGGCAGCTTCCGCGGTCCTGTTGAGCCGCCCTCGCGGGTTCAGCGCAGAACGTCGTCTTCGACTTTGGATCCTTGGCTCCAAAGTCCTTCTCTTGTTGGATCTTCTCCAAACACTCTCCACGGGTCTTAGGCACCTCTCCTTGATCTAAACGAGCTAAGAACCTAGACATGCACAAGGGTTGAGTGAAAACCTCTCCAAGCTTCATCCATGGCCATGGATGAAGGAGGAAGGAAGAAGGAGGGTAAGAGCAGGAAGGAAGAGAGGGAAGGAAGAGGGAAGAGCTTACCAACAGCCTGTGATCTTCTTATGCAGTTCCACAATTTGGATCCTCAAGCAGTCATGGAGAAGAGATGAGAAGGAAAGAGAAGAGAGTGAAGAGATGGAGTGAAAGGAGTGTAACGTGCAAAGGATCCAGGGAGGAGAGAGGGTAGACTTTGGCTGACAAAAGGGGTGAGGGGACCAAGGGGTCAGCTGACCTCTTGTCTCTCCCCACGGAACGAGGGGTCGGAAACGACCCTATGTTATTTTTAACCCGGAACGAAGGGTCGAAACGCGGAAAAAGAGGAAAAAAGACGAGTCGGCTCGGGATTTTCTTAGGAATAAATCCCGGCACTCGGCATCTCGGGCCTACGGGATAAACTACAAGGTGCTCCAAGTCCGGAATAAAACTAATAAAATTCCGGGCGTTACAACTAACCCCCCTAAAAACAAGTTTCGTCCCGAAACTTGCTAAACCCAACACTCTCGGACCAACCCGTCTCGAAACCACGTGGAACTCATAAACCGTTAACTATTGGCTCTAATCCAAGTCTACATAAAGCATCACATAAAGACCTCGCAAGGTACTCATAACTCAACAAAACACATAGCATAATAAGCAATCAAGGAAGATCTCGGAACTAACCTGACGGTCCTATCGATGTCACTATGTCTGCATAAAACTCGGGATAGTTCCTCCGGATACTATCCTCCGTCTCCCATGTAGCCTCATCGGCTCCTCGCCTCGACCACTGAATCCTCAACATCGGTATCTCCTTCGATCGAAGGCATCTCGTACTCCGCTCTAAGACCGCTATTGGGTGCTCTGCAAAAGTATGGTCCGGCTCGACCACTAGGTCCTCGTGACTGATGGTGTGTCTCGGGTCATGTATGTACTCTCTCAACTGAGAGACATGAAAGACCGGGTGTATACCCTCCAACCGCGGTGGCAGTGCTAACCGGTACGCCACCTCACCGACTCTCTCCAAGATCTCGAATGGTCCGACATATCGGGGGCTTAGCTTCCCCTTAATGCCGAATCGCCTGACGCCCCGCGTCGGTGATACCCTCAACCACACCTGAGCTCCTACTCTGAACTCGAGAGGTCTACGTCTCCTATCCGCATACGACCTTTGGCGGCTCTGCGCAGCCAACATCCTCTCTCGGATCAAAGCAACTCTCGCCATGTCGTCCCGTACCTGATCTGGAGCTACCACGCTAGAGCTCCCCGGCTCGTCCCAACATAAGGGAGTACGGCATCTCCGCCCATACAATGCCTCATATGGTGCCATCCCAATCGACGCGTGCCAGCTGTTATTATACGAAAACTCGACCAACGGGAGGTGATCTGGTCATACTTGTCCCCAATCTAATACACATGCTCGTAGCATATCCTCCAATGTCTGAATAGTCCGCTCGGACTGGCCGTCGGTCTGAGGATGGTATGTTGTGGTGAAATGGAGACTCGAACCTAGGGCGGCGTGTACCTGCTGCCAGAACCTCGAGGTAAAACGCCCGTCCCTGTCCGAGATGATGGTCCTCGGGACTCCATGTAACCTCACAATCTGTCGGGTAACCTCCTCGGCTAAACGACTCACCGGCCACGTTTCCCGTATAGGAATGAAACGTGCGGTCTTCGTCAACCGGTCTACTACCACCCATATCGCGTCCAAGCTCCTACTCGGTCTTATACCGGTAACGAAATCCATTGATATGTCCTCCCACTTCCACTGCGGCACGGGCAGTGGGTGAAGCTCTCCTCCGGGTCTCTGGTGGTCGATCTTGACCTGCTGGCAGGTCGCGCATCGGGCCACATATCTAGCTATATCGGGCTTGAGCCCGCCCCACCAATAAGATCTCCTAATGTCCTAGTACATCTTACTCGCGCCTGGGTACACTGAGTAAGGTGTGGAATGGGCCTCATGCAAAATCCGCTCTCTCAGCTCCTGATCCGACGGTACACAAATATGTCCCTGACGTCTCAGTAGCCCGTCTGCTCCCGTGATAAACTGCGGTGCCTCTCCTCGGGACATCCTGTCCCGGATCCTCATCAAAATGGGACATTTCTCCTGCTTCTGCAGGATCTCTCCGGACATCCAACAGTCCGTACCCGGGAACCGGATATCCCGGGAACCGGATATCCAACTCCAAATCCATCAAATCCCTCTACAGTTGAGGTTGAACCGTAAGCCGGGCTATAGCCTCCTCTCGAGGTGTCCTCCTACTCAAAGCATCGGCGACTACGTTCGCCTTCCCGGAATGGTATAAAATCTCCAAGTCAAAGTCCTTAATCAGCTCCAACCATCTCCTCTGGCGGTTATTCAACTTCCGCAGAGTGAATATATACTTCAGACTCTTATGGTCTGTGAAGATCTGGCACGTAGTCCCGTACAAGTAATGTCGCCAGATCTTCAGGGCATGAATCATTGCCGCTAGCTCAATATCATGGGTAGGGTAATTCTCCTCGTACGGCTTCAGCTGCCGAGAAGCGTACGCAATAACCCTACTTCTCTACATCAAAACGCACCCCAATCCTAGCTTGGAGGCGTCACTATACACTACAAAATCCTCTACGCCCTCAAGCTGCACTAAACCAAGAGCGGAGGTCAACCTCCTCTTCAACTCTCCGAAGCTGCGTTGACAAGGCTCGGACCAGACGAACATGGTAGACTTCCTCAGCAAGGAAGTGAGCGGTCGTGCAATCACGGAGAAACCCTCAACAAAACGGCGGTAGTATCCCGCTGAGCCCAAGAAACTGCGCACCTCCTTGACCGTCCTAGGAGGCGGCCATGAAGAAACGGACTCTATCTTCGCCGGGTCAACCATGACACCCTCTACTCTCGGCGGCCATGCCAGCCGGTAAAACACTTTTCCAACTTGCGCTAAGATCTCAAAAAGGTCCGATGTATCGGAAACTCAACTTCCTCCTTGGGTCTTTATCACTACAACATTTCCATTATGTTTCTCCTTTGCTTGTCTCTAACAAAAAAAATCAAACTTCCAATTTACACCGTTGGCTTTAGTTCTTGTCAAACCACACTTTGATGTTACGCTTCCTCAATTCTTGTGGCAAGTTCTAAGTAATGAAGGAAATACTTAGCTTCACACTGCTTCTCCAAAGAGACATGTATGCTATAACTTTTACATCGTCTCTCAATACGCAATCAAGACCATGTCTTGAAGAATCACTTGTACACTTCAAACCGATCATACCTCGAGACAATTTCAAAACAGTTGCACCAATGAATCTCCTCTTAACTATCAACAACTTCATTGTCCATTTTCGTCCCACTCAATACTTCATCTTCATCCGGAGTAGGTTAGCCATAGATGGTGTTACTTGGAGAATCTCTCCACAAATCCGGTAATGATCAGCACATCCAAGAAAACTTGTAACTTCTTTCACATCCTTCGGGGGTTGTCATCCCGAGACAACTGGTCATACAACTTCTTTCTTCTTCGAGAGTAGACCAAAATGTCTTATTCGGGGCATTAGTAAGCCCATATGGAATCACTACAACTCGTGACAATCAAACCTTAACTCAATTTTAGAAGAGACCACCGACCCTTGCAACCGGTCGAGTAGATCATCTATACGTGGTAAGGGGGTACTTGTTCTTCATTGTAATCTTGTTCGGCTCATTGTAATCGATGTACAAATGGAGATAACCGTCTCTCTTTCCGCAAACTGGTGTTCTCCATAACAACTTCAAATCCAGAGTTTAAGATGAATTCTAAGTTCTTGTTACCGTTCCTTTATGATCCCACAACCTGGTTACTCTCCCCCCCACTCATCCATAGACCATCCGCACATGCGCGTTCTCCGTTGTCACCAATTAGCTAATAACTGACCTTCTCACATGTCAATGACTTACCATTCTTATATGCTTCCATGTTACCATTCTCATGAAGGCTACCTTCTCGGGGTACCTTAAACTCCGTTAACTCATTCTTCATTCCACGCTTCCTTTTCCTTCGGCGAGATAAATATACCCTTCTCGGCGTTGTTGAGTCACATGACTCGCCTTCATAGGCTTAACCGCGCTTCATGATATCTTGTAAGTGCGTCTTCTCAAAATCTCTAACGTTAGTTAGCATCACGTGTTGCTCTCATCTTCTTAGGATCATCATTTGTACCTACTCCATCCTTTTTGGCGTTTCTTCGCGTTATCGTCATGGCAGAAACCGGTCAACTCCGCGTAAATCCCCACCTTGCCATTCTTCTCATAACTCTCGTAATGTTGACTCTTCACTTAATGGTACCTCGTAAGCTTAACTTACGGTATCTTACATCTTTCACACTTGGTTTGATCACATTCTCATCTTGACTCCAAATCTTAGGAGCGTCTAAGGAAAGCTTCACTTCTCGTGATGGAACACCGACTTTAACCTTGTTAGAATGCACCCATCTCCTCCTTGATTCGCATCTTTAGTTGTCCATGCGTCTTCTTGAAGAACTTAAGTTTGTTATCTCCATTGTTCTTGTCGTACGTAGCCCTCAAACACGGTAGCTCCAATGGATGCTCCCCTGGTCTTGTCAGATGGAGAACTCTGCGCCCCGGACCTCCCAACGGTCCTATCCCCATCCTCGGGAACGATGCTCTCGGAGACATCCTCTACGGGAACCTTATCTACTGGCGGATCCACAACTGGCGGGTCCGCAATGGGGATATGTCCCCGACCTATCGCGCCTGGAGGTCTTCCTACTTGTCCTTGTCTCGGGACGGTAGGAGAAAGAGGGGGTCTACCCCTGGCGGGTCCTACGTAAGCGGTAGCTCTCGTACGTGCTATTTAATAGCGTATGACGTTTACTTAAGTATAATTGCGTAGGTACTACTTATGAATTCGGTATGATAAACTTCTAAAAACATAACGGTAAATATGGTCACAATACACATCCAAGGCATACAAGCCCAAAACATCCTAAGGTCATACATATATATAACTATATAATAATATAAGTACATACTTCTAATCCAGCGATCTATGTCGCCGAGGTTTGCGGAAGGAGTGGTGGTCCCGTACATTCTAACCCAAACCCAACTCATGCACATGATTTTGAAAACGAAAAGTCAGAACCCGTGTGGGTTCTGTTTATCCCTCATTCGGCCTTTAAAAAGATTGCGAGTGCCATTGTTGTCAAACTAGGACTCTGATACCACTTTTGTAACACCCCAAATCCGCGGGACTCGGGGTGCTACGGGCGAGACCTCACAATGGGTCCCGACCCTTAGCTTGACAACAATTTCACCGGACCTTTCCAACAAGGCACAAATAAAGGCCAAAACTAAAAACCGTTTTTAATGCATATGGAAACGAAATGTAACAAATACAAAGTGGAAACTCAGCCGAGTCCTCAAAACAACACCACCCCGATACGAAAGTCTAAAACGTACAACAACATTCCCCAACCAAACAACATGAACATAACCCAAAAACGTCCCCGTCCTATAATGTACGGAGACCCCGGTTGTCACTCCTCCACCTCACTCGGCGGCATCCCTAACCTGCAAGTCATCTACACAAACGGTTTAAAATCGTTAGCTCATATTCTAAGCATTAGAAAAGCGGTGAAGCACAAACACATACATATCACACATCATAAAATACGCAAGTCCCGTTTATTATCTTTTTATTACTTAGTCATATCCCGTTCTAATTCAACTTCGGTTGTGACACGAGACCACCGTGATCTCGCCTCGATCCCTACTTACCGGAAAAGAATGGTACGGATGCACCCGACCATATCACCCGCCGGTCTAGTCCGCCGAGAATCTCCTAGACTAACGCCAAGTCAGGCAGATTGGTCACCGCACGTTATCATACACTTGGGTCAAACAGTAATATAAGGTCGGTGGTCCTATTTACGGTTTAGATGTTATAACAAGAACATAAATACACACCACCAAGCACACATCAATGCTAATACGTAAAATACGAGCTAAGTAAGTCCGGGAGACTTACCTCGTCACCACACTCAAGTCACCACACTCTTGCTTCCTTAAGGAGGAAGCCCACAACCTGCTCACAAGAGATATGCATATCAATACATACTCACACTCAAGAAGTCTTAGACTTCACTCTAGTGATCTATGCAAGATCACCTAACCCTCAAACTAGGAATGCATCCTAGGTACCAAGTATTCATCACACTCTCAACACATGCAACAACCCACAACAGTCCATAATTCCACAAGAGTAATCCTCAACCAAAGAGGCACAAGTTAGCCTAGAAGGTCCATCATGCTCACATGCTCATATCCATCACTTACATCGAGCCTTAAGGGCTCCTAGGTTCACAACCACTAAGTGGCATTCCAAGCTACTCTAGATCCATCCTAGGCATGCTACTAACAAGATCCAACATCAATACTAAGGAAGGAACGAAGAGGAAAGGAGAGGAGGGACCTACTGTTGCCGAAACCGCAGCCGCGGAGTCAAGCCGGCGCCCCCTGCAGACACAGGAGCCGCACCCGCGGAGGACTGCGTCGCCTTCCAGGAGCCGCACCCGCGCCCGAGTCACGCCGCACCCGCGGCCGTCTGCCGCCGCCCCCGCGCCCGAGTCACGCCGCACCCGCGGCCGTCCGCTGCCGCCCGAGCCAAGTGTTTGCCGCCGCCCCTGCTGCCGTGCCGAGCCGCGCCCGCGGCGTGCTGAGCCGCACCCGCGGCCTGCTGGTCCGCCCCTGCGGCTGGCCGCTCCCGCGGTCCTGTTGAGCCGCCCCCGCGGGTTCTGCGCAGAACGTCGTCTTCGACTTTGGATCCTTGGCTCCAAAGTCCTTCTTCTCTTGCTGGATCTTCTCCAAACACTCTCCACGGGTCTTAGGCACCTCTCCTTGATCTAAACGAGCTAAGAACCTAGACATGCACAAGGGTTGAGTGAAAACCTCTCCAAGCTTCATCCATGGCCATGGATGAAGGAGGAAGGAAGAAGGGAAAGAGCAGGAAGGAAGAGAGGGAAGGAAGAGGGAAGAGCTTACCAACAACCTGTGATCTTCTTCTGCAGTTCCACAATTTGGATCCTCAAGCAGCCATGGAGAAGAGATGAGAAGGAAAGAGAAGAGAGTGAAGAGATGGAGTGAAAGGAGTGTAACGTGCAAAGTGATCCAAGGGAGGAGAGAGGGAAGACTTTGGCTGACAAAAGGGGTGAGGGGACCAAGGGGTCAACTGACCTCTTGTCCCTCCCCACGGAACGAGGGGTCGGAAACGACCCTTTGTTATTTTTAACCCGGAACGAAGGGTCGGAACGCGGAAAAAGAGGAAAAACGACGAGTCGGCTCGGGATTTTCTTAGGAATAAATCCCGGCACTCGGCATCTCGGGCCTACGGGATAAACTACAAGGTGCTCCAAGTCCGGAATAAAATTAATAAAATTCCGGGCGTTACATTTACCATGAATGGAGTACCATGGCACACGGATTCAATAGATCTGGGATGAAGGGATTAAGTTTACCATCAAACCCAACTAGAGAAGAAGACATTCTATATGCTTGGGATTATGGGATGTGTCAAGGTCTATTCGGAAGCCTTCCAACACCGTGGAGTCCACTTAGAAAGCATTTTACAAAATTCCAAAACTATGTGTTCAACAGAGCCAAGAAATGGAAAGGACCTGGACCCCTATTTTATTATATTCACCCAGCAGTTATGGAGGTTGAAGGAGGAAGATAAAGGGCACCACATTACTTAATCATATTCAGAACACATACAGATCAGTTCTCTCAAGATCCAATCTTTGTGACTCAACCTACCATTAAAGATCATATCCAAGCCAGAGAAACCGGGTTTTTCTACATCTATGAATATATTAAGCACACATGAAAGAAGAATAGTACTATATTCAAAATTGGTTTCACTACGGTGATAATTCCTGAAGTCTTACGACCAGATTTCTCAGAAGCCATCAAGTCCTCAGATTCAATTTCAGACTACATAAAGGATTTAGAGTTGGGAACATTCATGTCTTCAAAATGTCAAGATACTTTCTACGACACCCTCTTAAGTTGGGATGAAGAATATGCTAAGAACATTTATGATGCCATTAATGAGGATTGCGAAAGTGATTACGAAAACAATATCGGAGAAGAAGGAATGTACAATATCAATAATTGCATGGATTAGTCAAGAACATCATCATCACAAGCCTGAAGGAATCTCGTGAGTGCTGTGTCAGAGTCTGTCACTTTCTTTCAGCCTTTTCTTTTTCTTTTTGAATTATTGAACGTTGGCACTGTTAGCCATGTGAGTGAGTCAGAGTCACTAGTATGTGTCGGGGGTAAAATGGTAATAGAGCAAAGGCATCCAATGCCTCTCCGCCTCTATAAATAAGACCCCTTGTGAGTCATTGTAAGGCATCGAAAGCCATAGAGTCTAAGAGTGAGAAAATACCAAAAACTAGAAAGAGAAAGAGAAACGATTTTGAGCTTACAGAGAAGTGGTTCCTCCTCTCTCTAAGATCAAAACACTTCGATGGATCTTTCTAGCTTGAAGTGTTTGAAGTGAGTCAAGTCTTTAATTTCCAGTGTGTTTGAGTGCTTGTAATCCTCTTCAAATTCAATAAAAGTTTGTTTTTAAGTCAGGGAAAGCTACTTAATTGAAATCTATGTTTTGAATAATCTATTTTGTTGATTACATTTCCTCCATCCTCATAAAAGAGAGATTTGAGTGAGAGACTACGGTCTGAGGTAGGAAACGAAACAGATATGTGCTGTGCTTGGGCTAAGGTAGTCCTGGTTGAGGATTAGCAACCCCTAGAAAGCCGGAAGCTACAAGAACACCGGAGGTCCAGTGATATTACGTCCAGGTAATGGTCAAAACTCTCTCATTCTAATTTTCTTAATTACGGAGCATGGTGGGCATGTGATCATACAAAATTTATTATTCATAATGTAGTTAGTAGATTATGGTAGCGAGTACCACGTAAAGTCCATAAATTAAATCAAGTTTATCAGTTTGGATAAGTTTGTGAAATATATAAAGTTGTGGCTGAAATCTGTAATTTCACAAAAAATAGGAAAAAGAACAAAAATTGGAAAATCAACCAATGATTGCTGAATTTGTTAGGAAATAGAAATTGGGTGTATATATTACAGCCCATACACACTCGTGGCATGCAATGGTACATGTCTATCAGTTTGATTGGAACGACAATCATATTATTTTAAGTTAAAAAACTTATGTGATAAATTCGATATGTACATTATACTTATAATGCGTTTGTATGCACACGATTTTAACTCGGACTTTAACGTAATGTCATAGCTTGTTAGCGGCACTTTTGATCAAATCAATCAATTCACACGTTTTATCAATACACCAATCGGCTTGTGTAGACGTAAACATGACATTGTTATTTATATAACATCGATTTCGTAAATCAAACAAAGTCATCAGCACACCATTCCGGCTCATCTGAATCAAATAACTCAAATCGGCATCGATCAAACAAAACACATCATCAGTTATCCGGCAAAGTCACTATAGTCGTTTATTTTATATCTTCGTGCATGCTTTATGTGTTTCTGTTTTCACCATTGGTCCCTACACTTTGACTACGAGAGTTTGATAATGCACAAATGGTGGTTATTTTCACCAATTATGCAGCATTATATATTAGAACAGTTAGCATGAAATGGGATTAGAACAGTTAGCCTAATCATGTCAATTCTAACTTG
>NCTC01003714.1:0-25609 GCA_002319775.1 Fagopyrum tataricum | reverse complement strand
ATATATTTCCCTTCAAACAACATCAACCATCTAAAGGTTTTATTAGATGCTTTAAGCGGAATTTCAGATCATATCTAAACATCTAATCGTAGGATCTACAAGCACAATTGATAGGCAACAATTGATTGTTCATAGGAAATACCTGTTGATGCGTGAACCGGATCTGATCGGGAAGGTACGAAAGAGATGAGAGCCCCACGTGTTGCTCCTCTAGTTGGTCCACACGAGCCCGGTCAAGATCGCCTTTGGTTTCGACTGCTAGGACGAAGATCGCAAAGCGTGCAATCGAATTGCTTCGGATCAAGATGGTAGTCAACCCTCTTAAAAACAAAACAAAACCAAACAAAATAAAACCAACTATTGGTTTCTTTATTTTTCTTTTGCTCTCACTTTTTCTCTCTCGTTAGTCAACAAGTGAGGAGAACTTAATCTTCCTAATTAGGAGGAGGGAGTTACAACCCATTACAATTCTAACGTACATAATGTGTAACTCCCCTAATTAACCTCCCTAATTAATATCCACTAATTAATTATTTCACAAATAAATAATATGGATATATTAATAATATACAATATATATATTAATACTCAACCATCATTCCCGTTGATCTAGTCCGTCAACTCAAAGTGTGTGACCGCATAGGACCCGTTTATAATAGTTATGGGTTTAACTTGTTTAAGCCCATTAATCGTAGTTGGCTTCTAGCAAAGCACTACGACTCCTAAAATAATCGGATTGAATTATCTCCGTTAATTGTCCTATTCCAAGTTTAGTCATTGCACATTAAATTAAAGGACACAATTCCTTCAATCTCCCACTTGTCCTTAAACAAGTGTGCAATATAAGATACCTTTGTCTCTTAATGTCTTATTTGACGATATGGTGACATTCATATCTAATGTCAAATGTGTTTCTTGAACTCCGAGTTTGAACTGTCAATTAAACGGATGATTACAAATAATCCATCCGAGCATGGCCATGCATTTTCAGTTCTCGCTCTTCAAGTGGCCGAGACACCAATCCTGTTCAATGTATCACAGTATACACGAACCAGGAGGACTTCTCCAATCTTGTATGACTATGGCTCCCACTCAACTTTTGGCAATCCTAACTACTGCCTTTATAACTCCCTTTTACGGAAAGCGTTTAACAGTGTCAAAGAAATACCAATCATCAAGTGAGACCACAACACACTCATGTCTGAGGAATCTACTAATCATGGTTTAACTTAAAACTCTACAATCTCTTTTGGAGAGTCTTAAGGTGGGTCAGTCTTACATGTATCATCCATACATATACATGTAAATGACTAGACATCTCCATGTCCTTATAGCCCATGAAACCTGGCGCTATCAGTCAACTTACAATATAGTTACTAATAAAATCATCCATGTCCATTTGATGATTTCGAACTATAGACTTTCAATAATTCAAAACTTCATTTCACTTAATGGGGTTTCATTCACCAGAACACTTAAAGTGATCCCATTTGTTAATAATGAATTATTTGGACATATTATTCAATATCGATCAAAACAATATATAAATAAGGATGAAATATCATATATCATAAAATCATCAAGTCAAACATAAAACTAGTGTCCAACACTCATAAATACACAATGTAATATAAAAGCAAACTCAAAGCCATTCTCCAATGTGCTTGAGACCCTTAGCCCTAGTGTGACTCTCATGCTTGGGCCTAGGCATAGGCTTGGTCAATGGATCTGCAATGTTGTCATCAGTATGCACCTTACACATCCTAATGTCACCCTCAGTGATGATGCGTCGAATAAGGTGATACTTCCTCATAACGTGTCTGGATTTGGAGCTCGAACTCGGTTCCTTTGCCTGGGCTATGGCACCATTGTTGTCACAATAGATGTCGATAGGCACTGAAATACTAGGAACAATACCGAGTTCATCCAGGAACTTCCTCATCCAAACAGCCTCCTTTGCTGCTTCACTAGCAGCAATGTACTCAGCCTCTGTTGTAGAATCTGCTACTGTATCCTGCTTGGAGCTCTTCCAGCTCACAGCTCCTCCGTTAAGGATGAAGACATAACCCGATTGAGACTCAAAGCCATCTCGGTCAGTCTGAAAGCTTGCATCAGTATAGCCTTGTACGATCAATTTTTCATCTCCCCCATATACTAAGAAATATCCTTGGTCCTTCTCAAGTACTTTAGGATATTCTTAGCTGCACTCCAGTGTGCTTCTCCAGGACTTGATTGGTATCTGCTACACATGCTCAAAGCATACGCAACATCAGGACGTGTACATACCATGGCATACATGATAGATCCTATAGCAGAAGCATATGGATCTGGTTCATCTTCTCAAGCTCAGCAGGTGTTTTAGGACACTGCGTCTTGCTGAGATATACACCATGTTGCATGGGTAAAAACCCCTTCTTGGAATCCTGCATCTTGAATCTATCAAGAATCTTATCAATATAAGTTCCTTGACTCAATCCAAGAAGCCTCTTAGATCTATCTCTGTAGATCTTAATTCCAAGTATGTACTCGGCCTTTCCTAAGTCTTTCATTGAGAAACATTTCTTCAGCCATTCCTTTACGGACTCTAGCATCGGAATGTCATTCCCAATAAGTAGTATGTCATCCACATACAAGACTAAGAAGGCTACATTACTCCCACTAAACTTCTTGTAAACACAAGGATCCTCTTCACATCTAATGAAATCAAACTCTTTGATCTTTTCATCAAATCGAAAGTTCCAACTCCTGGATGCTTGCTTAAGTCCATAAATGGACTTCTTAAGCTTGCATGCCTTCCCACATCATTTGGATCTTCAAAACCTTCAGGTTGTGTCATGTACACATCCTCTTCCAAAAAGCCATTTAGAAAAGCGGTTTTGACATCCATTTGCCATATCTCATAGTCATAATATGCGGCAATAGCTAGGATTATCCTAATGGATCTAACCATGACAACTGGTGAAAATGTCTCGTCATAGTCTATACCATGAATCTGTCTAAAACCTTTGGCAACTAGCCTTGCCTTGTAAACAGACACATTTTCCATCCTTGTCAGTTTTGAGTTTGAAAATCCATTTGCTTCCTATGGGTTTTGCCCCATTTGGCAAATCTATCAAGTCCCATACTTGATTTTCAAACATCGAATCCATTTCGGACCTCATGGCCTCAAGCCATTTCTTGGAGTCTGGACCCGTCACTGCTTGCTTATATGTAGAAGGCTCACTATGTTCTAACATAAGAACATCAAGGCTTACATTCAAGATGAAATCATCATAACGTCTTGGTTGTACCCTTGGCCTTTCCGATCTACGAGTGGGCTCAACTTGTTCAACAACTGAATCCGGAACATGATCCACAACTGTTTGTAGATCCTCTTGTTCCGGCTCTTGAATGATCTGAGGCCCTAGGCCTTCAAAAGTAATCATCTCATCAACGACATCATCCATGTCATCTTGTTGTTGAGTTTGTTGCTCTTCATCGTCTTGAACTGTTTCAAGATGAATATTTCTCCCACTTGACTTGTTGGAAAGGAACTCCCTTTCCAAAAAGACACTATCCCTTGCAACAAACACCTTTTGCTGAGTTGGATTGTAGAAGTAATATCCAAAGCTTCCTTTTGGATACCCTATAAAAAAAGCATTTATCTGATTTTGGGGCAAGCTTCTCTGTTTGTAAACGCTTTACATAAGCTTCACATCCCCATATTTTCAGAAAAGACAACTTTGGAACCTTTCCAGTCCATATCTCATATGGAGTTTTGTCTACAGTTCTTGACGGAGTCCTGTTTAATGTAAGTACAGCGGTAGTGAGGGCATATCCCCAGAAGGATACCGGAAGATCAACAAAACTCATCATTGATCGGACCATGTCTAACAAGGTCCTGTTTCTCCTTTCAGACACACCATTAAGTTGTGGTGTTCCTGGGGTAGACAACTGTGTTACTATCCCACAGTTTTTCAAATGATGATCAAACTCGTGGTTCAAGTACTCACCACCACGATCAGATCGAAGTGCTTTTATTTTCTTGCCACTTTGAGTCTCTACTTCATTCTGGAATTCCTTGAACTTTTCAAAGGATTCCGATTTATGTGACATTAAGTAAATATATCCATATCTACTCATGTCATCAGTAAACGTAATGAAGTATCTGTAGCCACCTCTAGCTTCTGTGGTCATTGGCCCACATACATCAGTATGTATTATGCCCAACAATTCAGTAGCCCTTTCATTGGTTCCTTTGAAAGGTGACCTTGTCATTTTGCCCATTAGACATGATTCACATGTATTAATGGATTCATAATCCATGTCTTTTAGAAGTCCATCTTTATGGAGCTTCTTCATGCGATTCACACTAATATGGCCCAATCGACAATGCCATAGGTAGGCCTCACTCAAACTATTTGGTTTTTGCCTTTTGTTATTTATATTATATACATCCGATTTAAGATCCAACACAAAAAGTCCATTACTCATTGGTGCACTAGCATAGAAAATATTGTTTCTAAAAACAGACATAAATCCATCTTTAATGCTAAAATCAAATCCCTCAGAATGTAATAATGCAACCGAAATAAGGTTCTTGGTAATGCATGGAACAAAATAACAATTATTCAGTTCTAATACTAAACCAGAAGGTAAAGACAGACTAAAATCTCCCACGGTAAGTGCAGCAAACACTTGCTCCATTTCCAACGCGTAGGTCTATCTCCCCTTTCTTCACTTGCCTTTTATTTCTTAGTTCCTGCACATAAGAAATAATGTGAGCACCACAAGCGGTATCTAATACCCAAATGGGATCATATTCTAATGTGAGAACATTTGTTGTCATTATTTCAATAACATAAATACCTGAAGTGCCGGAACTCACAGTTCCATTCTTCTTGTCTTCCAGGTACTTGGGACAGTTCCTCTTCCAGTGTCCCTTGGCCTTGCAGTAAAAACAATCATGATCAGCAGCCACCTTTGGCTTCTCACCACCCTTGGGTTTGGCAACTTGCTTGCCTTTCCCTTGGTAATTGCTCTTACTCTTAGCCACCTTCTTAAAACCCTTCCCTTTGTTGACATTCAGAACTTCCTTCTTTTGTCATCAATAATATTGCCCTCAGCATTTTTAAGCATGCCATGGAGCTCATTCATATCATGCTTCAGACCATTCATATGGTATTGCATTCTGAATGGTGCAAAACCATCATGCAAGGATCTAAGAACAATATCAGTGGCCAACTCTTGGTCATATGGGGTCCCCAGATTTTCCATCCTCTTAAAAAGCCCAGTCAGGCTAATCACATGAGGACTCACTGGTTTTCCCCTCTCAAGCTTGCTATCAAGTATAGCTTTGTGAGTCTCATATCGCTCTATCCTTGCCTGATCCTGAAACAACGTTTTCAGTTCAGTTATGATAGTATAAGCATCAGAATGCTCAAACCTCTTTTGCAAATCAGGCTCCATTGCAGCAAGCATGAGGCAAGTTACAGGTAATGCCTCAGACCTCACCCGAGTTTCTGTTGCCTTCTCCTCATCTGATGAGGTGTCGGTCACAGAAGGGATAGGGGTAGCTAGGACGTCCTCACGTCCCTCGGACTGAGAATGATTCTCAGATTCCTTTCCCAATCAAGGAAGTTCGTTCCATTGAGCTTGTTTTTCTCAACAATTGAGCGCAGAGAGAATTTCAAATTATCGTTCGACATTATCTACAGAATATAAATGACATACAAATCAGTATATGTTTGAAATTGCAAATACTTATATTTAAACAATTTAAAATAAGCAAAAGCACATTTTATTCAGTTGTTGTCGTCCCTTTGAATAAAATATTCCAAGATCCCATCCCAGACAAGACTCAACGTACTTTTTGCACTGCCTTAAGTCCTATGTGTTCAGGGTAAGTAACAATTACTAATTATAACTCCTTATAATTCTTGGTTGATGATCCACATCCAATGCAGAAATCATCCCATGCCTCAAGATCCAAAACTTTGCCTTTTGGTCTCTCGTTGGGTACTACCATATCAAGGTTTATGAACCCCCGTATAGATTCACCCTCACTCAGTCCAAGATTATGGAAGAACACCCTCACTTTTGTGAAGCCCATCCAACCAAAATCCAGAACTTAATGGGTTATGATATGGAAAGGCATTGCCCCAATTTACCTTTGGAACTTAAGTCTTTTTATTTGTCTTTTATTTATAAGTGAAAAAATGTCATAAATAAAAACAATATAAAAACTTAAAATAAAGCATTCAAAACGCAATAATTGTGATCCTAGTATGGCCCCTACGATGCAAAAAATAAAGATCTAATCTTCATAATCACTTCATCTTGTATCCTTCATGGATCTCCATCCTTGACCTTCTTATGTCTTGTACTTCTTCTTGTATTACAATTTTGAATTACTCTAATTGCATAAATTAAATTACAACAAAACAAACGATGCGCAGATCGTGTACAAGAAAAACATAACGATACACAGATCGTATTTATGGGCCATACTAGTCACCTTATGCAAGCAATATATCATAATATAAAACAAGCATAACAATATATCTTAATTTAAAATTAAATCCTTATATGGTATTAATCAATATTAACCAGTAAAATGTAATAATTGGATTAAATTGTATGAAAAAGATATAATATCAAATATTTAATCTTAAGTGGGATTTCCTAACTTTTAGGAAACAATTAAAATAAACAATATCATAATATTATCCATCTTAATTTTATAGGCAAAATCTCAAATCACCGGCAAATATTTTATATCAAACATTTTGTGACCTAGCCAAAATTTTATGGCAAATATTTGCGGCAGATATTTTATATCAAATATATTTTGAGATCTAGCCAAATATACATACGGCAATCATCCACCGGTTCGGTCAATTTTGTGGCCTTTCCATCACCTAATCGGATCGAATCTGACTCGGTTCGGTGGTATCCAATTTCCATATCAATTCATACAATTTCATGTCTCAATTCATCAAAATCTCCATTTCAATTTTACATCTTTATCCATATAAAATTCACCACCAATTTAAATCAAGATCCGCATCAAATCATTGATCCTATCAATCTATGCAAGATCGCTCTGATACCAATTAAAGGTTTATTAGATGCTTTAAGCGGAATTTCAGATCATATCTAAACATCTAATCGTAGGATCTACAAGCACAATTGATAGGCAACAATTGATTGTTCATAGGAAATACCTGTTGATGCGTGAACCGGATCTGATCGGGAAGGTACGAAAGAGATGAGAGCCCCACGTGTTGCTCCTCTAGTTGGTCCACACGAGCCCGGTCAAGATCGCCTTTGGTTTCGACTGCTAGGACGAAGATCGCAAAGCGTGCAATCGAATTGCTTCGGATCAAGATGGTAGTCAACCCTCTTAAAAACAAAACAAAACCAAACAAAATAAAACCAACTATTGGTTTCTTTTATTTTTCTTTTGCTCTCACTTTTCTCTCTCTCGTTAATCAACAAGTGAGGAGAACTTAATCTTCCTAATTAGGAGGGGAGTTACAACCCATTACAATTCTAACGTACATAATGTGTAACTCCCCTAATTAACCTCCCTAATTAATATCCACTAATTAATTATTTCACAAATAAATAATATGGATATATTAATAATATACAATATATATATTAATACTCAACCATCATTCCCGTTGATCTAGTCCGTCAACTCAAAGTGTGTGACCGCATAGGACCCGTTTATAATAGTTATGGTTTAACTTGTTTAAGCCCATTAATCGTAGTTGGCTTCTAGCAAAGCACTACGACTCCTAAAATAATCGGATTGAATTATCTCCGTTAATTGTCCTATTCCAAGTTTAGTCATTGCACATTAAATTAAAGGACACAATTCCTTCACCATCATCATCTACTTCTTCACCTATCTCTTCTTCACTTCCTCTAGTATCACCTACAGTTGATCATGACATTCCTTGTCCACCACAAAATCTTTCCACACCTACTCTAGACCAAATTTCATCACCTCACAATCCTTCAAGTTCCTCCAATTCATCTCCAGATTCACATATTCCTTCTGCACATCCTACACATGATATAAACAAACAAAACTCTCCTAATTTATTTCAACCGGTTCGTCCTCGATCCACAAGACCTATCAACCGACCAACCTATTTGCGTGACTATGCATGCACTTCCCTTAACTCATCATCCCAAGATACATCATCTTCCTTATCACACTTTGACCTATCCAACCTTTCTTCTAAATACATCCATTCTTTTTGTAATGTCATATCCTCAGTTGAACCAACTAGCTAGTTACAATCAAGCAAAACACTCTCCTCCTTGGATTGAAGCAATGAATGCTGAAATTCATGCCCTAGAGGATAATGACACATGGGATATTGTTCCTCTACCCCCAGGCAAAGAACCAATGGATATTTCGAATCAAATATCGTCCAGATGGTACTATTGAGCGTCATAATGCTAAATTGGTGGCAAAAGGATACAATCAAATAAAAAAACAAAAACTGTAAGCATACATTCTCTTCAGTTGCAAAATTTGAAACTATTAGAGCATTCCTTGCTTTGGCCGCTGCTAGGGAATGACCTCTCCATCAACTTGATATCAACAATGCGTTTTTACATGGTTTCCTAGAGGAAGAGGTTTTCATAGAGCCTCCTCAAGGTTATACCAATAGTCTGATGAGGTGTCGGTCACAGAAGGGATAGGGGTAGCTAGGACGTCCTCACGTCCTCGGACCTGAGAATGATTCTCAGATTCCTTTCCCAATCAAGGAAGTTCGTTCCATTGAGCTTGTTTTTCTCAACAATTGAGCGCAGAGAGAATTTCAAATTATCGTTCGACATTATCTACAGAATATAAATGACATACAAATCAGTATATGTTTGAAATTGCAAATACTTATATTTAAACAATTTAAAATAAGCAAAAGCACATTTTATTCAGTTGTTGTCGTCCCTTTGAATAAAATATTCCAAGATCCCATCCCAGACAAGACTCAACGTACTTTTGCACTGCCTTAAGTCCTATGTGTTCAGGGTAAGTAACAATTACTAATTATAACTCCTTATAATTCTTGGTTGATGATCCACATCCAATGCAGAAATCATCCCATGCCTCAAGATCCAAAACTTTGCCTTTTGGTCTCTCGTTGGGTACTACCATATCAAGGTTTATGAACCCCCGTATAGATTCACCCTCACTCAGTCCAAGATTATGGAAGAACACCCTCACTTTTGTGAAGCCCATCCAACCAAAATCCAGAACTTAATGGGTTATGATATGGAAAGGCATTGCCCCAATTTACCTTTGGAACTTAAGTCTTTTTATTTGTCTTTTATTTATAAGTGAAAAAATGTCATAAATAAAACATATAAAAACTTAAAATAAAGCATTCAAAACGCAATAATTGTGATCCTAGTATGGCCCCTACGATGCAAAAAATAAAGATCTAATCTTCATAATCACTTCATCTTGTATCCTTCATGGATCTCCATCCTTGACCTTCTTATGTCTTGTACTTCTTCTTGTATTACAATTTTGAATTACTCTAATTGCATAAATTAAATTACAACAAAACAAACGATGCGCAGATCGTGTACAAGAAAAACATAACGATACACAGATCGTATTTATGGGCCATACTAGTCACCTTATGCAAGCAATATATCATAATATAAAACAAGCATAACAATATATCTTAATTTAAAATTAAATCCTTATATGGTATTAATCAATATTAACCAGTAAAATGTAATAATTGGATTAAATTGTATGAAAAAGATATAATATCAAATATTTAATCTTAAGTGGGATTTCCTAACTTTTAGGAAACAATTAAAATAAACAATATCATAATATTATCCATCTTAATTTTATAGGCAAAATCTCAAATCACCGGCAAATATTTTATATCAAACATTTTGTGACCTAGCCAAAATTTTATGGCAAATATTTTGCGGCAGATATTTTATATCAAATATATTTTGAGATCTAGCCAAATATACATACGGCAATCATCCACCGGTTCGGTCAATTTTGTGGCCTTTCCATCACCTAATCGGATCGAATCTGACTCGGTTCGGTGGTATCCAATTTCCATATCAATTCATACAATTTCATGTCTCAATTCATCAAAATCTCCATTTCAATTTTACATCTTTATCCATATAAAATTCACCACCAATTTAAATCAAGATCCGCATCAAATCATTGATCCTATCAATCTATGCAAGATCGCTCTGATACCAATTAAAGGTTTATTAGATGCTTTAAGCGGAATTTCAGATCATATCTAAACATCTAATCGTAGGATCTACAAGCACAATTGATAGGCAACAATTGATTGTTCATAGGAAATACCTGTTGATGCGTGAACCGGATCTGATCGGGAAGGTACGAAAGAGATGAGAGCCCCACGTGTTGCTCCTCTAGTTGGTCCACACGAGCCCGGTCAAGATCGCCTTTGGTTTCGACTGCTAGGACGAAGATCGCAAAGCGTGCAATCGAATTGCTTCGGATCAAGATGGTAGTCAACCCTCTTAAAAACAAAACAAAACCAAACAAAATAAAACCAACTATTGGTTTCTTTTATTTTTCTTTTGCTCTCACTTTTTCTCTCTCGTTAGTCAACAAGTGAGGAGAACTTAATCTTCCTAATTAGGAGGAGGGAGTTACAACCCATTACAATTCTAACGTACATAATGTGTAACTCCCCTAATTAACCTCCCTAATTAATATCCACTAATTAATTATTTCACAAATAAATAATATGGATATATTAATAATACATATATATATATTAATACTCAACCATCATTCCCGTTGATCTAGTCCGTCAACTCAAAGTGTGTGACCGCATAGGACCCGTTTATAATAGTTATGGGTTTAACTTGTTTAAGCCCATTAATCGTAGTTGGCTTCTAGCAAAGCACTACGACTCCTAAAATAATCGGATTGAATTATCTCCGTTAATTGTCCTATTCCAAGTTTAGTCATTGCACATTAAATTAAAGGACACAATTCCTTCACGTTCGTCATAATAAATCATATCCTTATATAGACGATGAATCTCAACCTCCGTGTATTAATCCAACGATACATAGTTGTTCTTATTTCTTACCGTAATACTCGTTCTCACCCGATCCTGACCCATTATATATATAATATATATATATATATATATATATATATATATATATATATATATAGAGTTAGGATCAAGTAAGAACAAAAGTTACGGTAAAGAAATAAGAACAATCCTTTGTCACACGATTAAACGAAATCAACGTCCATGATTAAGTTTTATTTTTGTATATTAATTGCACTATTTATATTTTTAGGATCATTTATATATTGTTACCATTTTAATTGCAAAATATTTATTATTTCTACACGGTTAACCTAGTAGCCGAATCGATTATTTTCCTCGTGCTGGTATCGTCGTCTGAAATTCCAACCACCTTTGATCCAACGATCATGGATGAAAATGAATGTATGTGTGCTAGTCGTGCATAAATTTTTACTCAACTGTCTTTCAATCAGAACCAATTGTTGTACCCGTACATTACAAGTGACTTGTACCTTCAGTTCGTGTTTGATCCAATTCGATTTGTGCATTACACGTGCACTTCACGTATTATGTAACTTGTACTAATCAAATTCATCACTCGTGCATTACATGTGCAGTAATGATATTGAGCACTACACATGCATTAGTGATATTGAGCACGTTGAAGTGCACTTGTGAGTATATTAAACTATAAAAGCATGCACTTTTTGCATGTAGTCACGCTCCTTACATTACACGTGTGATTATATAGCACTTGTATGCTTCCAATCCTTTGTCATATATGTACCTTATGAAACTATTCGTGCAATCTATATGATCGTGTCATACATATAGTCTTAAAACGAGTAAAAAATATTCCAATTTTGAGATGTATAAGAACTAATCAATAGAGGGACACATGCAAATGGAAAGCATATGATCAGTCGTGTATTATAAAGTAAATTGAACAACATTCGTGCATTAGATGTAATAGGTCTTAAACATTTATTTCCATAAATAAATAGTTTCAATATTTTAATTATCATATAACACGTTTGTAATAAATCAGGCACGACTGCTGTTATTTTGCTTCCATATATAAAAATCGTAATAAATCTTAATACAAATATATCTTATTTAGACGTTAAATCTCAACCTTCCGTGCTTTAATCTAACGCTTCATAATTGTTCTTATTTCTTACCGGATCCCGACCCTATATATATATATATATATATATATATATATATATATATATATATATATATATATATATATATATATATATATATTATATACACGATTAAGAATGTCTCCACTTTAGATATGACAACATATTATTTCCAACACAACCCTACAAGTACAACTAGGGTACAAATAGAGGTGTCAAACGGGGCCAACAGGTCGGGTCCTAACAAGTTCGAGTTGAAACGGGTCGGGTCAAACCAATCTCTCCTTTTTATTGGTTTGTTTCGGGTCGAGCCAGTCGGTTTAGGTCGGGTATTAATTGTTCGGGTTAATATTGGTTATCGCCTTATCGGATAACCTCGGTTCTTGGAACCGGATCGGGTTGGCTTAACATCTTGATTCAGATCAATTTATGTTCGGGTTTATGTAATTTACTCTAAAATTTATACGAAGATATATATATTTGATCGGAGTTATTTTAGGCCGATTTGTTTGATTAAAAATGATTTTAAACAGATATGGATATCCGACTTATATATTTTTGATCGATTTAGGCCGATATATATATATTCTAGATTTCAGAAATTGAGGGGATATACATGTGAATTGAACCATCGTATGTCGAGGAATGACATATGTAACACCCCAAATCCCGCGGGACTCGGGATGCTACGGCGAGACCTCACAATGGGTCCTGACCCTTAACATGACAACAATTCACCAGACCTTTCCAACAAGGCACAAATAAAGGCAAAACTAAAAACCGTTTATAATGTATGCGAACCGAAATGTAAAGAGTACAAAGTGAAAACTCAGCCGAGTCCTCAAAATAACAAACTCCGATACGGAAATCTAAATCGTACAACAACATAAACCCACAACGAAACACAACCCAAAAACGCCCCCGTCCTATAATGTACGGAGACCCCGGTTGTCCACTCCTCCACCTCACTCGGCTGCATCCCTAACCTGCAAGTCATCTACACAAACGTTTTAAAACCGTTAGCTCATATTCGAAGCATTAGAAAAGAGGTGAAGGCACAAACACATACATATCACACAACAAAGACACGCAAGTCCGGTTTATTATCTTCTTATTATTAAGTCATATTCCGTTCTAATTCAACTTCGGTTTGTGACACGAGACCACCGTGGTTTCGCCTCGGTCCCTACTTACCGGCAAAGAATGGTACGGATGTACCCGACCATTTAACCCGCCGGGCTAGTCGCCGAGAACCTCCTAGACTTCCCGCAGGCTAGGCAGATGATGTCACCGCCCGTTATCATACACTTGGGCAAAATATATAAGGTCGGTGGTCCTATTTACCGTTTAGTTGTATAACATAAACAATAATACAATGCACACACCACCAACACACATCATATATGTGGTCACAAGCCCGGAGCCACCCCTGCAGCGTGCCGAGCCGCACTTGCGGTTGTGCTGGCCGCCCCTGCGGCCGTGCTGGCCGCACCTGCGACGGGCCGCTCCCGCGGTCGTGATGATCCACCCCCGTGGTTACGCTGTAGAAGCTCGTCTTCTTTCGTCTCGATCGTGGATCCTTGGCTCTAATATCCTCCTTTTCTTGCTGGGGTCTTCTCCAAACGCCAACCAATGGTTTTAGACTCCTCTCCCACGACTAACCGAGCTAAGAACCTATGCATGCAAAGATTTGAGCAAGAACTCCTCAAGATCTTCATCCATGGCCATGGATGAAGGAGAGAAGAAGAATGAGGAGAAAAACAACAAAGAAGAGAGGGGAGGGAGAGGAAAGAGCTTACCAACAGATGGGATCTTCTTCTGCAGTCCACAACCTAGATCTTCAAACAACAATGAAGAAGAGAAGAGAAGAGAAGAGAAAGAAGAGGGGAAGAGTGAAGGAAAAGAAAATGACGTGAAAGAGGAGAGGAGAGAGAGAGAGGGGACACAAGGCTGAAAAGAGGTGTGGGGATCAAGGGGTCAGCTGACCTCTTGTCCCTCACCACGGACCGAGGGTCGGAAAAGACCCCTTGTCACTTTAACCCGGAACGAAGGGTCGGAACGCGGAAAAAAGGGAAAAACGACGAGTCGGCTCGGGATTTTCTTAGGAATAAATCCCGGCACTCGGCATCTTGGGCCTACAGGAATATCTACAAGGCGCTCCCAAGTCCGGAATAAAATTCCGGGCGTTAAAACTAACCCCCTAAAAACAAGTTTCGTCCCGAAACTTGCTAAACCCAACACTCTCCGACCAACACCTCTCGTAACTACGTGGAACTCATAAAATGTCAACTACCGGCTCTAATCCAAGTCTACGTATAGCATCACATCAAGACCTTGCAAGGTACGCATAACTCATACAAAATCACATAACACTTAGAACAAACAACAAAGATCTCGGGGACTAATCCGACGGTCCTATCGATGTCGCTAAGTCTGCATAAAACTCGGGATAGTTCCTCCGGATACTATCCTCCGTCTCCCATGTAGCCTCATTGGCTCCTCGCCTCGACCACTGTATCCTCAACATCGGTATCTCCTTCGATCGAAGGCACCTCGTACTCCACTCTAAGACCGCTATCGGGTGCTCTGCAAAAAGTATGGTCCGGCTCGACCACTAGGTCCTCGTGACTGATGATGTGCCTCGGGTCGTGTATGTACTCTCTCAGCTGAGAGACATGAAACACCGGATGTATACCCTCCAACCGCGGTGGCAGTGCTAACCGGTATGCCACCTCACCGACTCTCTCCAAGATCTCGAATGGACCGACATATCGGGGGCTTAACTTCCCCTTAATGCCGAATCGCCTGACGCCCCACGTCGGTGATACCCTCAACCACACCTGAGCTCCTACCCTGAACTCGAGAGGTGTACGCCTCCTATCCGCATACGACCTCTGACGGCTCTGCGCGGCCAACATCCTCTCTCGGATCAAAACAACTCTCGCCACGTCGTCCTGTACCTGTCTGGAGCTACAACGCTAGAACACCCTGGCTCGTCCCAACATAAGGGAGTACAACATCTCCGTCCATACAATGCCTCATAAGGTGCCATCCCAATCGACGCGTGCCAGCACCTCGAGGTAAAATGCCCGTCCCTGTCCGTGATGATGGTCCTTGGTATTCCATGTAATCTCACAATCTAATAGTTGTGGATATGTCCTCCCACTTCCACTGTGGAACGGGCGGTGGGTGAAGCTCTCATCCGTCTCTGGTGCTCGATCTTGACTTGTTGGCATGTCGCGCATCGGGCCACATATCCAGCTACATCAGGCTTGAGCCCGCCCCACCAATAAAATCTCCTAAGATCCTAGTACATCTTACTCGTGCTTGGGTGCCACCGAGTACGGTGTGGAATGTGCCTCATGCAAAATCCGCTCTCTCAACTCCTGATCCGACGGTACACAATTACGTCCCTAAACGTTTCAATAGCCCGTCTGCTCCTGTGATAAACTGCGGTGCCTCTCCTCGGGACATCCTGTCCCGGATCCTCATCAAAATGGGACATCTCTCCTGCTTCTGGCAGGATCTCACCGGACAGGTCAGGTGATAGGTGATGGAATCACTATCAATTTATGTAGCTTTTAGAGTCATTTTTAATATTTTCGGAGTCATATTATGTTGCTAATACTTTGATCCAGATAAAAGAGTCTAAATGAAGCAATAGAAGGTATTTAGCAACACTTAGGAGTTGAAGTAAAGCGTCGAAGACAAGTTTCTGGTGCCACACCGCCTCCGCGGAGTAGTGTCACCGCCCCTGCGGTGGCATCCATGCCGAGAGCCGTGGCCAGCGCTTTCACCTGCGCCGAAGAAAGCTTGTCACCGCCTCCGCGGCCGACTCTGGCCGCCCCTGCGGTGGAAACCCTGAAGACCCACGCTGAGAGCCGCAACCAGCGCCTTCGCCCGCGCCCAAGAAGAGACATGTCACCGCCCCTGCGGCCGACTCTGGCAACCCCCGCGGTGATCCAGCATGAAGAAGCAAAGACAACGCTCCCGCCTGCGCCCTTGCCAGCGGCCCTGTGAAGCCGAAGACCCAGTGTCACCGCCCCTGCGGTGACTCTGAGCCGCGCCTGCGGGTTTTCATCAGAAACGCCACGAAGTTGAAGAGTCAGACGTTCAAAGATCATTGAAGAACCCGCCCCGCGGGAATGTCTAGCCGGCCCGCCGCGGCCACGAAGAAGATGGAACGTTTTGGCCTAAACCACCCCTGCGGCACCCTTGGCCGCGGGTGCGGGTTAGCGTCAGAGGACTTTACTCCGGCTGTTTTCGTCGACTTTATGGTGTTAATTATGGTTGTTTGCACAACCTCTTTACTCCATTCTTTATGGTGGTTGTTTGCACAGCCTCTTTAGTACTTTTTAATGCATTTTGTAGTATAAATAGAGCCCTTTGGCTTAGGCTAAAATCATCTCATTTTTCCCACAAAAACCTCTATATTTCATTTTTCTTTTGTATGTAGTGTTAAGTCTTCCTTTGCTACATTGGGTGGATTGAAGCTTCATATAAGTTGGTTGTAAGTTCTTTTAAATAGAAGTTTTATTCAATATATATTTGTGTTATATTCCTTGTGTTTAACTTAGTTTGTATATTTATTTTCCACTTAGTTTGATCACCTAAGTTGTATAATTGCATGCAAAAGGCTAAGATTAATTGGTTCCGGGTTCGGGTCATTAATCCAGTAGCAAACTCTTAGGTATGAACGGGTTGGTGAGTATCTAAGTGTAAAAGGAATATAACTACATAATAAGATTAGCGGGTTGTTTCTCTTTTATGTATCTCTTTATCTTTGGTAGAATGCTAACTTGTTGTTTGGTCTTGTAGGTTTACGGATTAGCAACTTGTTAAGTTGTGTTAATGCCGGTTGACTTAATGCATAAATATGATCAAGATGAGAACAAATGTTGAATGCTTCTAAAAAGAACCAACCAAGTTATATGTATGCTAAGATCCAACCTAGTGTAGTTCTTTAATCAAGTTTATTTTCACCCACTTTATAATTGCCTTTGTCTTGTTTTGCTACAATCGAAACCCCCCTTTTGTTACCAAATCAATATTTAAATCTAATAGAAACTCGATAAAACTCCCTTGGGTTCGACCCCTTGCTTAATCGCTATACATTGGTTAATATTAAGTTCCGGATTTAACTTGATAAGTTTATAATAACGACCTTAGGAAATACGCTTGTCAAATTTGGCGTCGTTGTCGGGAGTTTAATTTTTGTTTTTATTATTTTTGATTATTGATTATTGGTTTGGACCATTTTCATGGTTCAAACCCGTGCTACTAACTTAGAATTTGCTCATTTTGGTCCAGAAATCGAGAGGACATACAATCGGCAAAGAAGACAACGTCGGAACGAAGAAAGCAATGGCGAACCGCACACTCCGACAACTCACGCAGCCGGATTTGACTCAACACCCTCTTGCGGTAACCATACCGGCAATTGGAGAAGGGGTCAACTTCGAGCTCAAGCCGGGCTTGATCCACTTACTCCCGTCCTTCCATGGATTAAGTGGGGAAGATCCCATCAAGCACTTGGGGAAGTTTCATACCGTTTTGCATGAGCATGAAGCCGGCAAACGTGACCGAAGAGCAAATCAAGATGAGAGCTTTCGGTTTACTCTCAAGGATGCGGCGGATGATTGGTACTACCACCTTTCATCCGGTAGTATCGATACGTGGGACAAACCTCCACAAGGCCTTTTGGAGAAGTACTTTCCCGCAAAGAAGGCCAATAGCTTGAAGAAGGCGATAAGCAACATCGAGCAAGAGGCGGAACGAAACTCTTTATGAGTATTTCGAATGCTTCGCAAGATTGAGATCCAGTTGTCCTTTCCATGGGTACTCTACCCAAGATCTAGTCTTGTACTTGTACAATGGCTTACTAGACAATGAAAGGAGGATCGTAGACGCCGCTTGTGGAGGCAACATTTTAAACTCCACTCCCGAACTTGCTTTGTATAAAATTCAGAAATTGCGGAAGGAACAAGGAACTTTGGTAGGACTTCTACCAAAAGAGGGGTACATGTTGTACACCCCAGCCAACCTGAGATATCACGGAGATTGCCGAATTGTAGGAGATGTAAAGAGGCTCACCTTGATGGGAACTCCACAACAACTCAAGGCTTGTGGAGTATGTGTTGATCCTATCCACCCCACGGACTTGTGCCACAAGTCCAAGATGACTCCGCTGCTGAGGTGAAACGCCATGGGATATGGACAATAGCAGCAACGCCAACGGACAACCCATATGCTCAAAATTACATGCCGGGTTGGCGTGATCAACAAAACTACCGGTGGAGGGATCAAACAAAACCAACAGCAACAGCAGCCCCGCCAAGGTAAGTCCCAATCCACTGATGATATGCTACATGTTTTGACTAAACACTTTGCTACTCATGTCCAAACCACAGAATCTAGCATCAAAAATCTCGAGAAACAGGTTGGACAAATGGCGGAAGCCAATCACAAGGATTGAAGCTCGATCCTCGGAAACCTACCCTCCAGACCGGCGTGAACCCTAAGGAGAATGTTAAGTGCTCTAACATTAAGAAGCGGAAAGGCAAGTGCAGCCAAAGCCGGCTTTGGTTTCAAAAGGAAACGTCCTCTAACGGTTCTGCCACCCCCCAAAGCCGCCCCTGCGGGTCTCCCCAACGTCTTCCTTTGCACCGAAACCACCCTGCGGCCGATGAGGACCGCCCCTGCGGAAAAGACGTCAGAAAGTTCTGTTGAGGAGGATTCTTTCGTCCGTCCAAATTTCCCACCACTATATGCTGAGAAACCTCCGGCCCCTTTCCAGAAGCACTCAGGGAGCGAAGGGTGATAGAGGATAAGGATCTCTTTGAGACCTTTTCCAAATGTGAGGTAAACATTCCACTTTTAAAACTTGTGAAGAGTATTCCTAAATATGCTCGGTTTTTGAAGGAACTTTGCACACGGTCAAGAGGAACCAGAAGCTGAAGGGGAAACAAAAAGTCCAAGTAAGTGAGCATGTCTCTGCGGTTTTCCAACAAAGGATGCCCAAGAAATGTAGTGATCCCGGCATGGTAAGTATTCCTTGTGTCATAGGAGAAACTCGTTTCGATAAAGCCATGCTAGACTTAGGTGCATCAATAAACGTACTTCCATATTCTGTCTATCAATCACTTGGTCTTGACCACTGCATGAAACTCGAATTGTTGTCCAACTAGCCGATAGGTCTAATGTGTATCCTAAAGGAATAATTGAAGATGTTCTAGTAATGTTGACAACTTGATTTCCCGGCAGATTTCTTTGTTTTAGACATGGAACATGATACGCATGCTGCACCCATCTTGTTAGGAAGACCTTTCTTGAAAACGGCTAGAACAAAAATAGATTATGTAAGTGGAAAATTGAGCATGGAATTTGATGGTGAAGTTATTGAATTTAACATATATGATGCCATGAAACACACCCATTGATGACCATTCTCTATGCTCTATTGACATAATTGAACCAATTGTGCAAGATGTGTTTAACATTTCCGATTTTGATGAAACTAAAAAGTATAATTGAAAATGACATTGATGCTCATAAATCGGAATATGCTTTGACCTCTAATATGCAGGATGTTCTAGCCCAAGTGGATATCCACACAAGGCTCCCCATCACACCTTGGCCATTGGGCCCACTCTACTAACCCCAAGCGAGAAGCTTGTTCCATCTATTGTACAGGCCCCGGAGATAGAACTAAAGGAACTCCCCAACATCTCAAATATGTATTCCTTGGCGACAATGACACATTGCCCGATGATTGTTTCTAACAAGTTGTCGCCACACAACAAGAAGAGAAGTTGGTGGAAATGCTAAAAGAGCACAAGACGGCCCTTGGGTGGACTATAGCGGACATAAAAAGGATTATCCCTCCACTTGCATCCACGAATCCTCCTTGAGGAAGATGAAAAACCCTCAAGGCAACCTCAAAGGCGGCTCAAACCCGCCTATGATGGATGTAGGTGAAAAAGGAGGTTTTGAGTCTTTCAGGGACATGATCTTTCCAATCTCGGATAGCAAATGGTTAGAGTTGTTCCGAAAAAGGGGAGTGGTGGAAAACCAACATGGAGAAATGCAAAAGTGGAGGGACTAATCCCTTTATGTCCGCTATAGTCCACCAAGGGCCGTCTTGTGCTCTTTTAGCATTCCACCAACTTCTCTTTTTTGTGGCGACAACTTGCTAGAAACAATCACGGGCAATGTGTCATTGTCGCCAAGGAATACATATTTGAGATGTTGGGGAGTTCCTTTAGTTCTATCTCCGGGCCTGTACAATAGATGGAACAAGCTTCTCGCTTGGGGTTAGTAGAGTGGGCCAATGGCCAAAGGTGTGATGGGAGCCTTGTGTGGCTATCCACTTGGGCTAGAACATCCTGCATATTAGAGGTCAAAGCATATTTCGATTTATGAGCATCAATGTCATTTTCAATTATACTTTTTAGTTCATCAAAATCGGAAATGTTAAACACATCTTGCACAATTGGTTCAATTATGTCAATAGAGCATAGAGAATGGTCATCAATGGGTGTTTCATGGCATCATATATGTTAAATTCAATAACTTCACCATCAAATTCCATGCTCAATTTTCCACTTACATAATCTATTTTTGTTCTAGCCGTTTTCAAGAAAGGTCTTCCTAACAAGATGGGTGCAGCATGCGTATCATGTTCCATGTCTAAAACAAAGAAATCTGCCCGAAAAATCAAGTTGTCAACCATTACTAGAACATCTTCAATTATTCATTTAGGATACACATTAGACCTATCGGCTAGTTGGACAACAATTCGAGTTTCATGAGTGGTCCAAGACCAAGTGATTGATAGACAGAATATGGAAGTACGTTTATTGATGCACCTAAGTCTAGCATGGCTTTATCGAAACGAGTTTCTCCTATGACACAAGGAATACTTACCATGCCGGGATCACTACATTTCTTGGGCATCCTTTGTTGGAAAACCGCAGAGACATGCTCACTTACTTGGACTTTTTGTTTCCCCTTCAGCTTCTGGTTCCTCTTAACCGTGCAAAGTTCCTTCAAAAACCGAGCATATTTAGGAATACTCTTCACAAGTTTTAAAAGTGGAATGTTTACCTCACATTTGGAAAAGGTCTCAAAGAGATCCTTATCCTTTATCACCCTTCGCTCCCTGAGTGCTTCTAGAAAGGGGGCCAGAGGGTAGTCAGCATATAGTGGTGGGAAATTTGGACGGACGTAAGAATCCTCCTCAACAGAACTCTCTGACGTCTTTTCTGTAGGGGAGGGTTCATCCAGCCGCAGGGGCGGCTCAGGGGAAGACGCCGTAGGGGCGGGGTCATCCAGCCGCGGGGGCGGTTTCGTTGCAGAGGAAGACGCTGGAAGACCCGCAGGGGCGGCTTTGGGGGCGGTAGAACCGTCAGAGGACGTTTCCTTTAAAACCAAAGCTGGCTTTGGCTGCACTTGCCTTCCGCTTCTTAATGATAGAGCACTAACATTCTCCTTGGGGTTCACGACGGTCTGGGAGGGTACATTTCCCGAGGATCGAGCTTCGATCCTTGTGATGGCTTCCGCCATTTGTCCAACCTATTTCTCGAGATTTTTGATGCTAGATTCTGTGGTTTGGACATGAGTAGCAAAGTGTTTAGTCAAAACATGTAGCATATCATCAGTGGATTGGGACTTACCTTGGTTGGGTTGTTGTTGTTGTTGATTTTGTTGATCCCTCCACCGGTAGTTTTGTTGATCACGCCAACCCGACATGTAATTTTGAGCATATGGGTTGTCCCGTTGGCGTTGTTGTTGTTGTCCATATCCCATGGCGTTCACCTCAGCAGCGGAGTCATCTTGGACTTGTGGGCACAAGTCCGTGGGGTGGAAAGGATTAGCACATACTCCACAAGCCTTGAGTTGTGGTGGAGTTCCCATCAAGGTGAGCCTCTTCACCATCTCCTTCAATTTGGCAATCTTCGTGGATATCTCAGGTTGGCTGGGGTGTACAGCATGTACCCCTCTTTTGGTAGAAGTCCTACCAAAGTTCCTTGTTCCTTCCGCCAATTCCTGAATTTTATCCAAAGCAAGTTCGGGAGTGGAGTTTAAAATGTTGCCTCCACAAGCGGCGTCTACGATCCTCCTTTCATTGTCTAGTAAGCCATTGTACAAGTACAAGACTAGATCTTGGGTAGAGTACCCATGGAAAGGACAACTGGATCTCAATCTTGCGAAGCGTTCAAAATACTCATAAAGAGTTTCGTCCGCCTCTTGCTCGATGTTGCTTATCGCCTTCTTCAAGCTATTGGCCTTCTTTGCGGGGAAGTACTTCTCCAAAAAGGCCTTATGGAGGTTGTCCCACGTATCAATGCTCCCGGACGGAAGATGGTAGTACCAATCATCCGCCCCATCTTTTAGGGTGAATCTGAAGGCTCTCATCTTGATTTGCTCTTCGGTCACGTTTGCCGGCTTCATGATCATGCAAACAGTGTGAAACTTCCCCAAGTGCTTGATGGGATCTTCCCCACTTAATCCACGGAAGGATAGGAGTAAGTGGATCAAGCCCGGCTTGTGCTCGAAGTTGACCCCTTCTCTAATTGCCGGTATGGTTACCGCAAGAGAGTGTTGAGTCAAATCCGGCTGCGTGAGTTGTCGGAGTGTGCGGTTCGCCATTGCTTCTTCGTTCCGACGTTGTCTTCTTTGCCGATTGTATGTCCTCTCGATTTTTGGATCAAAAGGAGCAAATTCTAAGTTAGTAGCACGGGTTTGTACCATGAAAATGGTCCAAACCAATTAATGAATAATAAAAAATAATAAAAACAAAAACTAAACTCCCCGGCAACGGTGCCAAATTTGATAAGCGTATTTCCTAAGGTCGTTATAATAAACTTATCAAGTTAAATCCGAACTTAATACTAACCAATGTATAGCGATTAAGCAAGGGTCCAACCCAAGGGAGTTTTATCAAGTTTCTATTAAATTCAATTATTGATTTGGTAACAAAAAGGGGGGAATTGGATTGTAATATGTGACAAGACAAACATGTAATTGAAGTAAGAATTGAGGATGAAAATAATAAGACAAACACTACACTAGGTTAGATTTTCACTTGCATATAACTTGGTTGGTTCTTTTTAGAAGCATTCAATATTTGTTGTCATCTTGATCATATTTATGCATTAAGCCAACCGGCATTAACACAACTTAACAAGTTGCTAATCCGTAAACCTACAAGACCAAACCACAAGTTAACATTCTACCAAAGATAAAGAGATACATAAAAGAGAAACAACCCGTTAATCTTATTATGTAGTTATATTCCTTTTTACACTTAGATACTCACAACCCGTTCATACCTAAGAGTTTGCTACTGGATTAATGACCCAAACCCGGAACCAATTAACCTTAGCCTTTTGCGTGCAATTATACAACTTAGGTGATCAAACTAAGTGGAAAATAAACATACAAACTAAGTTAAACACAAGGAATATAACACAAATATATATTGAATAAAACTTCTATTTAAAAGAACTTACAACCAACTTATATGAAGCTTCAATCTACCCAATGTAGCAAAGGGAGCTTAGAAACTCATTACAAAAGACAAGTGAAATATAGAGGTTTTTGTGGGAAAATGAGATGATTCTAGCCTTAGCCAAGGGCTCTATTTATACTACAAAATGCATTAAAAAGGAGTAAAGAGGCTGTGCAAACAGGCACCATAAAGAATGGAGTAAAGAGGATATGAAAACAGCCACAATTAAGACCATAAAGCCGATGAAAACAGCCGAAGTAAAGTCCTCTGACGCTAACCCGCACCCGCGGCCAAGGGAGCCGCTGGGGCGGTTTAGGCCAAAACGTTCCATCTTCCTCGTGGCTGCGGGGGCGGCTAGACATTCCCGCGGGGCCGGGTCCTTCAATGCTCTTTGAACGTCTGACTCTTCAACTTCGTGGCGTTTCTGGTGAAGACCCGCAGGCGCGGCCTAGAGTCACCGTAGGGGCGATGACACTTGATCTTCGGCTTCACAGGGCCGCTGGCAAGGGCGTAGGCGGGAGCGCTGGGACGCTGTCTTCGCTTTTTCATGCTGGGTCAGCGCGGGGGCGGCCAGAGTCGGCCGCAGGGGCGGTGACATGTCTCTTCTTGGGCGCGGGCGAAGGTGTTGGTTGCGGCTCTCGGCGTGGGTCTTCAGGGTTGTCACCGCAGGGGCGGCCGCGGGGCGGTGACAAGCTTCTTTCGGAGCAGGTGAAACCGCTGGCTACGGCACTTGACATAAGTGCCACCGCAGGGGCGATGACACTACTCCGCGGGGGCGGTGTGGCACCAGAAACCTGTCTTCAACGCTTTACTTCAACTCCTAAGTGTTGCTAAGACCTTCTTTTGCATCATTTAGACTCTTTTATTTGGATCAAAGTATTAGCAAAATAATATGACTCGAAAACATAAAAACGACTCTAAAAGCTACCTAAATTGATAGTGATTCCATCACCTATCAGATGTCCCAGTCATTGAGGCGATTAGACGATTTCTGGCAGAGTTACCCTTGCTAGGACCCGCCGCACCCCCAGCGGACCAGCATGTCTATCTCTTTTACAGGAGACTGAGGGAGTCCACCCGTGCTTACCTTGCGGGATTTCGTTGTGACTCACTGGCGGAGTCCCAGGACCGAGCTTCGGCCTATGAGAGAGACCGCCCTGGGTCTAGGATGGCAGCACAGTCCGGAGGACCGAACAAGAGACATAGGACAGTACCAGCTAGTTCAGGGGCCGGAGTAGCGGGTCAGGGACGTAGCCAGACTTAGGGACGTCCCGGTCCTCAAACGTTGAGGCAGGCATCAGACGGGGGACGTCAATGTTACGGTTGTGGAGAGTTTGGACACATGAGGAATACATGTAGGAAGCCGCCCGTGGCTTGTTTCACTTGTGGTCAGATGGGTCACCGAGCCGCTTTTTGCCGTCAAGGCAAGTCACAGTCGTAGCAGGGTTCCTCGCCTGCTAGCGTAGCAGGGGGCAGTCAGAGGCCGCCACAATATCAGTCACAGGGCTCTCAGCAGAGGGGCCAGGGTCAGGTTCAGGCCCGTACATAGGGATCAGCCCAGGGGCAAGGCCGAGGTAGAGGCCGTGGTGGAGGTACCCATGAGACCAGAGGCACACAGGCCAGGGTATTTGAGTTGAGGAGTGTCGTTGATCCACCGGCGCCGGTAGCCCCAGGTACTATTCAAATTCAAGGCTTTTTGGTCCGAGTTTTATTTGATATGGGTGCTACGCACTCTTTTATATCCGATGATTGTGTAGCTAGGTTGTCCTTAGCTACGGTAGAGGGGAGACCCTTTATTATAGGGTTACCCGATGGAGGTAAGGTTAGTGGTACCCGAGAGGGACGCGGTTGTCTCATTCGTTTGGGAAACCGAGATTGGTTAG